>PVJC01000887.1:5662-106609 GCA_004026665.1 Murina feae | reverse complement strand
ATCGGAGCTGAGCTGAGGGGCGAAGCTTCACTTTTGCTGCTGCCGCAATGGAAAGGGCTGTTTACTCAGGTCCGTGAGTGGCGGCCGCCATGTTGGCTGGGCTAATTTGCATACAGCCGCTCTGATTGGCTGGTGGGCGTGGCTTACCCTGTCTCGGAGAAACGGTTAATTTTAATATTTCGCTTTTATTAGTTTAGATAGTATTGGAAGTTCTAACCACAGCTGTCAGAGAAGAGGAAGAAATAAAAGGCATCCAAATTAGAAATAATGAAGTAAAACTCTCATTATTTGAAGATAATATGATAGTGTACATAGAAAACCCTAAGTACTCCAACAAAAAAACTCCCAGAACTGATAAATGAATTCAGTAAAGAAGCATGATATGATATTAATATTCAGAAATCATTTGACAGTTTTCATACCAACAATGAAATATCAGGAAGGGAAACTAAGAAAACAATACAATTTATAATTGCACCCAAAAGATATACTTAGGAATAAATTTAACCAAGAAGTTAAAAGGCCTGTACTAGGAAAACTGTAAGTCACTGAAGAAAGCAATTGAAGAAGATGCAAGTCAATAAATGCATGCACTGTGTCCATGGATAGGAAGAATTAACATCATTAAAATGTCCACACTGCCCAGCTGGTATGGCTCATTGGTTGAGCATCAACCTACAAACCAGGAGGTCACAGTTCAATTCCCAGTCAGAACACATGCCCAGGATGTAGGCTCAATGCCCAGTTGGGGGTGTGCAGGAGGTGGCTGAGCAATGATTCTCTCTCATCATTGATGTTTCTATCTCCCTCTCTCTCTCTCCCTTCTTCTCTGAAATCAATAAAAATATATATTTTTTAAAAAACTAAACATATTTACCATATGATCCAGCAACCACAGTCCCGGGCATTTGTCCCAGAGAAATGAAAATGTATATCCACCCAAAAACCTAGGCACAATTGCTTTTAGCAGCTTCATTTGTAATGGCCAAACACTGAAAACAATCAAAATATCCCTCAATAAGTTAATGGATAAACAAACAGTGCATTTATACCCTGGAATTCTACTCAGCAATGAAAAGAAATGAACTAATGATACGTGCTACAACTTAAATGGATCTCAAGGACATTGTGCTGATTTTTAAAAAAGCCAGTCTCACAAGATCACATACTGCATGATTTTATTTATATAACATTTTCAAAATAGCTCAATTACAGACATGGAGAAAATTGGTGGTTTCCAGGGATTAGGGATGTTTTAAGGGAGGAGGTGTGTGACTATGAAGGAGTAACACAAGGGGTTTTTTTTGGCAATAGAATAGTTCTGTATCTTGATTGAAGTGGTGGTTATATGAACCAACATGTGCTAAAATGGCATAAAACTGTACACACACTGTACCATGTTAATCTCCTGGTTTTGATGCTGCATTCTAAGTATATAAGATGCAATCATTGAGGGAAACTGTGCAAAGAGTACATGGATGACCTCTGTACTGTCTTAGAATCTTCCTGTGACTGTATCAGTGATGAATTAGCCATCAAGGGACTTTTCTATGAGTAAAGACTGTAAAGAAAGCATTTGGCCTATGATGAGAATCTTTTCCTCACCTTTTAATGAAATATGGATGACAGGCATGAGAACAATGATTGTACCTTCTTCCATAAGAAGAAAGAAGATTCCATTTTTCTGATTCAGGGTCACTGGGCTGAATGCAAACCTCTTCTCATACCCGCAGCTAATTATCTATATATATAAAAGCCTACTATGCAAAGTATTTTCCTTGGGAGTTCCATTGCTCATTATGATGTACGCTGACCCCCAGGGGCTGGTGCAGAAGGAAGGAAGGCCCCAGCTGGCAGCTACTAGTGACCCTACCTGTAGCATGAATTTTGTGCACTGAGCCTCTAGTATTCATATATAACCAGGCATCACACTAAGTGACTCTCATATTGTCATCTCATTTAATGTTCACAGGACCCTATTAGATAAGAATTATTATTATTATTATTATTATTATTATTATTATGCCCAAGAAAGGTTTGCACAGGCCTTGCTGGATTAACAGAGCCCCAAACCAAACCCTCAGGACTGAAGTTTCAGTATTATCATCTCATTTAATGTTCACAGGACCCTATTAGATAAGAATTATTATTATTATGCCCAAGAAAGGCTTGCACAGGCCTTGTTGGATTAACAGAGCCCCAAACCAAACCCTCTGGACTAAAGTTTCAAGTTCCCCAAAATGTATAAAACCTATGGAAAGTTTGAAACCACAGGGGCAAAAATCAGTTTCTCTCCACCTCACAAAAAAAAATCAGAAATGTAGGGAGAAATGAAAATATGTGAAGTTTCATTAACATTCCCATGATTATTTTTATTTTTCTAATATGTGAACACAAAGATGTCCTACCTGTGATTTGTTTTGTTCCTTGACATTGCTGGTCCTGGTAGTGATGCTGAGGCCCCCAGGTTCTTGTGGTCACATGGGGAAGACTGAGGCAAAAAGCATTCAGAGCTGAAATTCAAATACAGGTACTTTTTAAAAGCACTTTGGTGCTAGAAGTTATCCCCTTTGAACTTTTGGTAAAGAAGTGTGTGTTCTTTCTGCTCCAATGTAATTCTCAAGCAAACCTCATTTTCCACTTTCTTCCCTTTTGCAAAATCTGAGCAAACAGAGCAATCGGCCCTTGGATAGAACCCCAGTCAAGGTAAGAGGATATTCATGCTCCCAGTTTTTTGCTACTTAGGAGGATGAAGATACCTCCTCTTGAAAATTTAGACCAGAACTCCATAAGCGATGGAAAACAGTATGACAGCTCCTCAGAAAATTAAATATAGACTGACCCATATAATACAGCAATTTCACTACTGGGTATATATCCAAAAGAACTGAAAGCAGGAAATAGAACAGATGTTTGCATGTCCCTGTTCATAACAACATTATTCACAATTGCCAAAGTGGCCACTCATGGGTGAATGGGTAAACAAAGCTGATATATCCATACAATGAAATATTATCCAGCCTTAAATAGGAAGTAAACTCTGGCACATGCTACAGCGTGAATGAACCTGGAAGGTATTATGCTAAGTGAAATAAACCAGTCATAAAAGGACAGATATTCTTGGATTCCACTTATAGTGGTCAAATTCATAGAGACAGAAAGTACAATGGTGGTTGCTAGAGGTTGAGGGGAGGAGGGAATGGAGAGCTAGTGTTTGGGAAGATAAAGAAGTTCTGGAAATGAGAGATAGATGGTGGTGATGGCTGGAGAACGATTTGAATGTACTTTGAATACAGAATGATTTGAACTGTACACTTCAAAATACTTAAGATGGTAAATTTGACATTATATATATTTTACCATCATAATTTTCCCCCATTGATTTTTAGAGAGAGTAGAAGGGAGCAGGAAGAGACAGAGAGAGAGAAAAACAGTGATGTGAGAGAGACTGATTGGTTGCCTCCCACTTGGGCCCCAACAAGGACTAGGGATTGAGCCTGCAACTGAGATATGTGCCCCTGACTAGAATCAAACCTGGGACACTTCAGTACACAGGCCAATGTTCTATCCACTGAGCCAAACTGGCTAGGGCAATCATGATTTTTTTAACTCTATAATGGGAAAAAACATGGGAACAAGGCGGAAATATTTTCTGGTGAAAATAACAGACCCCCCAAGAGAAAGAAATGGCCTGTGCTTTTGCATTTATGTCTTACTAGGGGCCTGGTGCACAAAAATTTGTTTACTCGGGAGGTCCTTCAGCCCAGCCTGGGCCCTCTCACAGTCTGGGACCCCTCTGGGGATGTCCACTTGCTGGTGTGCCTGGTCAGCCTGGGTGAGGGGCTGATGGCTGTTTGCAGGCTGGCCAAGCTCCCCAGTGTGGAACATCACCCCATTGGGGTGTGACCAGCCTGGGTGACGGGCTGAAGGCCATTTTCAGACTGCCCATAGCCCCTTCAGGTTTTGGGTCCCTACTGGGGTGCCTGGGCAGCCTGAGTGAGGACCTGAGGGGCATTTTCAGGCTTTAAGGCTGCCCACAGTCCCTTCAGGGTTCAAGTCTCTACTGGGGTACCTGGCCAGCCTGGGTGAGGGGCTGATGGCTGTTTGCAGGCTGGCAACAGTCTCTTCAGGGTTCAGGTCCCTACTGGGGTACCTGGCCAGCCTGGGTGACAGGCTGTTGGCTGTTTGCAGGCTGGCCAAGCCCCCCAGTGGGATCCCTCATCCCATTGGGGTGTGGCCAGCCTGAGTGCGGGCCTGAGGGCTGTTTTCAGGCTTTCAGGCTGCCCACAGCTCCCATTGACCCAATTCCCAGCAAAGCTGGCTGGAAGCAGGTTTCTGGGGTTTATTTATCTTCTATAATTGATACACTGTTCCTTTAAGCTGAGGCCTAGGCAGGTAACAAAGCCTCCTGTTGGCTTCAGCTCTGTGGCTTCTACAATTGAAAGAATGTTGCCTTACTAGAGGCCTAGGCCGACAGTTTTCTCCATCACTGGTGCAACGGAAGCCTGCCATTTGCTGCAGCTCTAAGGCTTCTATAATTGCAACAATGTTGCAACTATGTTGTTGCCTGAGCCTGGAGAAGCCCAGCCGGCAACAGACAGTTTACTCCTGGTGCAACGGAAGCCTCTGTTTACTCCAGCTCCATGACTGCCGGCCTCCATCTTGGCTGGATTAATTTGCATATAGCTGCTCTGATTGGCTGGTGGGCATGGCTTAGGCGTCGCGTAGAAATGGTCAATTTCAATATTACTCTTCTATTAGATTAGATACTGTTCAGCTCACTCTTGAGGAATTTTAATGATCTGACACTACAAGGAGTTTTATACTAAAATCTTCCTGTAGCATAATTTCTACAAGTTATTTGGCAGGGAAAGAGTGTAAAGGCAGATAACTATAATAGACATCTTATTCATCACTTGCAAAAACATTCATAACTAAAAATTGTTGGAAGGGAAAAATTAGTGTTATCCCTTTTTTTCCCAGGCCTTCATCTCTCTGGCTCCTTTTCCAGAGAGATGATGTTCTTTTATTTCTGGCAACCCACTTACCTTTTCTGTTTCCAGTTTCTTGTCTACAATTGGAAATGGAAATAATTTGTATGTCTTCTCCTTTCCTTGCAGAGATTGTTGTAAAGATTCCAGGAGCCCTGGCCAGTGTGGCTCATTTGGCTGTAGCATCAATCCCTTGGACCCAAGGGTTACAATCTGATTCCCAGTCAGGGCACATACCCAGGATTCAGGTTCAATTTCTGGTTGGGACATAGATGGGAGGTAACAAATCAATGTTTCTCTCTCTCTCTCTCTCTCTCTCTCTCTCTCTCTCTCTCTCTCTCTCTCTTTCTCTCTCTCTCTCACCAATAATTTTAAAAAAAGATTCTAACACTAGGAAATTGGAAATATATTAAAATATAAAGGCGTTGTGTTTCTTCTTATTATTATTAAGAACTGCCTTTAGCCCCAGCCAGTTTGACTCAGTGGATAGAGCATCAGTCTGTGGGTGTGCAGGATGTTTCTATCTCTCTTTCCTTCTTCCTTCCTCTCTGACATCAATAAAAATATATATTTTTAAAAAAAGAACTGCCTTTAGAAAACACTGACTCCACAGGCATTCTTACCCTAAATAACGGCAGGCATGAGAGGAGAGAATTCCACAGCAGTCCTGTCAAGAGAAATCTGGATTGCCTGGTTCCTCAAATCACACCCTAGCTGCCACTCTTTTTTATTCTGTGTGCCTGTCACAGTCCCCAAATCCTAGGTCATTTGGGGTGTAGAGAAGTGGGATGACCAGTAGAATTGAACATTCATGCAATGTAGAGCAATGAGCTGCCCATCACTGGTAGTATTCAAATAGAGTACAGATCATCACATCTCAGGGGATTCCTGCTTTGGGTAGGAGATTGGAATTCTGAGGTCTCTTCCAATACCAAGAACCCATTGATTTCTTTATTTCTAGACTAGAGGTCCAATGCATGAACTTTGTGCATGGGGGAGTGGGGTCCCTCAGCCCAGACTCTGTCCTCTCTAGCAATCTGGGACCCCTCACTCCTAACTACCCACCTTCTGGCCACCACCGCCGCACTCACCAGCTGTGAGCCCAGCTTCTGGCTGAGCGGCACTCCCACTGTAGGAGTGCACTGACCACCAGGGGGCAGCTCCCGCATTGAGCATCTGTCCCCTGGTGGTCAGTGTGAGTCATAGTGACCAGTCGTTCTGGTCGTCCTGTCATTCTGCTGTAATGGTCGCTGGGCTTTTATTATATAGACTAGTGGCCCATTGCAGGAAGATTCCTGCAAGAATAGGGCTTCCTGAGCCAGAGCAAAGCAGAGAAGGGAGCAAAGCCCACCTCGGCTCCCTTCTCTGCCGCCTCAGCTCCCTCCCTCCCTTCCCTCTCCCATCTTCACCATCTCCGCTGCCTTGGCTCCATTCCCTTCTCCACCGCTTGGCTCCCTTCTGCAGCACTTGGCTTCCTTGTATGCTGTCTTTAGTCTTCGCTCGCCTGTGTATACAAATTAACCGCCATCTTTGATGGGTTAATTTGCATACAGTTGCTCTGATTGGCTGGTAGGCATGATTTGGCTGGTAGGCGTGGTTTAGGTGTAATGGAGTGAGGGTTAATTTGCATATTACTCTTTTATTAGATTAGATAGATTAGGAATCAGTTGACCTGGAATCCAATAGGGAAGCTCTTCTTTGCTGTGTCCTCCATGGACACATTACTGACCTCTCTGAGCTCAATCGTCTCAACTATCTCTTATTATTATATAATCTGCCTGCCCATTCCTGTTGTGAGGAGCCCAGAAAAGACCACAAACAAGTGCTTTGAAATCTGTCATCTTTTACTGCCATACCAGGAAGAGTAGGACTGCTGTTATTATTATCTCTACTTTCAGAGGACGATTGCATGACCTAAGCAAATACCACAAAGCGGCCCTCCCCACTGGTCAGAAAGGCAGGACTGGTGCCTGAGACACACTTGGGGTGGAGAAGCCACAAGCTGTGAAGTCAGCATTTCTCCCCGACGAATGCTGATTCCTTAGGTTTGTTTACTGTCAATCTTGAGTCCTTCTGAGTGACCTTCTAGAAGCATCTCTGGAACCTGTGAACATTGACTTTAAATATATATATCCAGCCAGGGCTTCATTCCCTAACAGGGTTTCCTTCCACTTCTACATACACACACACACACACACACACACACACACAAAAGCTTGCTGAATTAATTAGCTACTTCTGTTATCTATTTTCCCTGTTATCTAATTCTGAAGGGAAAGCTGGGAGCTCGGAGGGAGCTGGGAGACACAGCTCACACCGCCTCCCTCCCACCCCGCTGACAACAGCCTGGAATCCCCGACCAAAGGACCTAGACTGTCCCTGAGATCCTGCCTTGCGCCAAGCTGAGAGGAGCCAGAGCTGCAGGGACACCACTCCCATCGTGGGTGAGTCCCCTCCAGACCCTCCTGGTGGCCCTTCCATCAAGGCAGAGGGGGAGATGCACCCAGGGAGCCGGGAGGAAGGCCCGGAGGGCCCCGGCCAGAGCTGTGGGGCTGGAGGAACAGAAGTCAGGGGGGAGCATGCTGAATGTCAGGCTGTGAGGAGAGGGAGGTGGGAAAAGAGGAGAGGGAAGGGACTAGGCAGTGTGTGACTGAAGACCTGCAAGGGACCTTGGGGGACAGGAAGAAAGGATCAGATTCTTCACAGGCCTAGCCACAGCCGCAAGGCTTCCTTTCCCAGTTTCTCTAGCTGGTTTCTCTTTCTTACATTTGGGCAGCATTTTTGTTTCTCTGTTTCCTGGTTTAGCGTCCTGCTCCAACAATCAGAAATCAGTGGGGATAGTCAGTGTCTCCAGAAAAATTAAATACATCCCACACACAAAAATCAAATAGATGTGACCAGGGGCCCTGGACCCTGTGCCCTTTCTCCCTCCAGCACACCCAGGTCACATGGTTTTCCCCTAGGGTCCCGGCTTCTGATGCTCCCCTTGGAAAGCTTAGGAGAACCTGCCTGATCTGTGCCAGACCTGCCCAGGGTGCTCTCACAGCAGAAAGTCTCACTGGCTTTCTTGTTGGCTTCCTTGGTGGGGTGGTGGGTAGGGTGAGTAGGCCTCAAGGCCTTCAGGATCTGACACTTGTCTTTGCCTATTCACAGGCCCAGGGTCAACCAGGCTTGGTGTAGGGCTTAATATTTTTTCATTTATTCTGGAGTGAGACGTGATGGAAGGGACTGGTGAAGGTGGTTGTGACTTTCTTCCCCAGCTCACTTGTGTTTTGAAGGGCTTGGTTGCATCTGCTTTTGCATGTAAATCAAACGTACCTCTGCTACCCACCAATCCAGAGTTTGAGCAAATGAGCATTGACTCATTTTTGTAGTTGAGAACAAGAGCTGAACCCAAAGAAAAAGAGAAACAGAGGGGAAGCTTTGGGGTGGAGAATGAGCAGACCTGAGTTCAGAGCGAAACCGGAGCTTAACTAAGGCTGTGGGAGAGTTGAAACCAACCAGGTTGTCTGAGCTTCCTCCCTTACCCAAAGGGTGAAAACAGGCAATGGCATCTTTTAACTCTGTAACCTTAGGAGGACTAAGCAAGTGCCCTTTTGGAACCGTGTAGAATTTACTGCGACGCGTTCTCAACGTCTGTGTGTTTACCACAAGTATTAGCTTTGCAAAGCAGGGAATGGAAAATTAGTCCTCTGGTCCATTTCCCTGCCCTGAAGCGCTGCTGCTTCCAGCCGGGTGAATTCGAAAAGTTTTCTCAAAACTTGGGCTCATCTACTTCACTTATCTTTCCCCTGCCCAGCACTCGTTTCCTGCCCCCTCCTCATTTCCCCATATTCTCACTCCTCTGCACTTTGGAAATGAAATTGAGGGAAATCAAAAGGTTTTTCGCTGGGCAAAATCAGGGAAGTGCTGCTCTGATTTGCGGGGAGACTACACTGTAGAAGGCTTCTAGACACCCAGGACTTACCATCGCACAATCGGTTTAGTTTTATTAGAAGCAGCAGTGTTTTGTTTCTGCTGGTCTTATTTGGGTAAATCAGCCTCGAGTAAAAGGATATTTCAAAGCTCATTTTATGAAACTTTTTTTTACCTAATTCATCAGCATGCATTTTTAGCCACATACACATTTCCTCTTCTAAAAAACTTTGTCACAGCGATTTTCATACTCGAGGTCGATTGGAAGGGGGACAGTTTTGTGTGATTGGTATTGACAAAATGTTAATAAGTTGTTCTTTATCCCCTGTTCTATTTCTCAAGCCCGAGAAAATACCCATCTCAAATGATTTTATAATGCTTTGTTATATTTGCCAAGTGATGAACAGGATGGAAAAGCACAGTTTGCCGTGTAAGTGCAGAGATGTCTTAGGGCTGAGGGGAGGGGGTTTAGGGTTGGGGCAGCACAGAGACTGAAGAAATTCGAACGATCCATCTCCACCTGTCTAAACACTGCACCAGGTGGAGAGTCGAGACAATTATCCGAATAATTGAGGGGAGGGAGGCACTTTCACTTGCATTATCTAGATAATAAAGGGGCAACAACGGGAAATGTCCGTGGCCCTGGGGTCCCCCCTCCGTTCACCCCGCGATCGCGCGAATTCGATCAACCGAATAATTCGGGCGATTTTTCTGAAAGTTCTTTGAAAGGAGTCGGGGATGGGCAGGAAGGAGAGATTTCCAGAAAAACTTAAAAGGGTCTCCCGCCCCGCGCCCGTGGAGAGAGGGGCGGTGCGCAGCGGGACGCCCCGCCGAGTCTGATAAAGCCCCGAAGCTGACCTAAGGTCAATAAACGTGGCGGCGTCTGGCTCCGCCGAGGGTCCGAGAGGACCAGGGCGGGGAGGAAGGGAGCCGTCGTAAGGGTGCCGGCGGAAAGGAAGTGACCGGGACCTTGGCGCCCAAGGACCCGTGCGCCCAGGACCCCGGAGCCGGGCGCGCAGCCCGGAGAGGGAGCCGGACGCCAGCGGGGTGTGCGCCCCGCGAGGCCACCCAACAGTAGCCACGGCGAACCTCAAAATATCCCGGGTCCCCACCTCCCCCCCCTCCATGGGCCGGATCCCGGTGGACAGTCTTAACCCTGCTAAAGTTCAGCAAAGAGAACGAAAAGTAACTTTTTTTTGTTGTTCTTAAGGAACAGAGGATAAGAATGGAGACTCTCAGATCTTGGGACCATTCAACAAAGCTTCAGGGGCCCGTCAAAGAGGCAGACATTTGTCCCAAAATAAGAAAACGCAGCATGAGGCTAACAGTTTCCATCATTAAGGATCCGTTTTAATCCCGTGTGTGTCGCGATGGAAAGTTTGTGCATTCGTTTAATATCGAGGTGTTGTTTCTCACGATCCTGGCGTGACGGGGAGAATAGAAGGTGGGGAGATGTCGCTCTGCCCAGAGTTACATCGCGGAGGTCTCCAGCCACGGGGCTGGGACTGGTGGCTACACCACCGGTCATCGGAGATCTCCCAGGACAGAGCCCCCAGGAGAAGTACGCAGCTGTGCGCTGCGCTGTCCCTCACGGGTTGTGCGCCCCGGGGCCGGTTAACGTCCCTCCGGAATCTCCTGTCCTGCCCTCTGCGGTCCCCCTCACCCCGCATCCCCCGCCCGGCGCCCGAGCCGTCAGGGCAAAGCTTGGGGGCCCGCTGGAGGAGGAGGCAGTGGTAGTGGAGGGCTCCTTCAGCAAACTGGGCCTCCCTCCCCGCCGGGAGGACCCCCCGCCGACGCGCGCGGCCACGCGCCGGAGCACCCGCGGATCTTAGCAAGGAAACAAGCAGATCCCTCGAGTCCTTTGGTGTTCCCCGCTCTCGGCCCACGAACGCGCGGAGCTTTTCTCGCCGTTTCTATTTCTGGCGAGACCAAGGCCGGATTGGTTTGAATGCATTTCAACTATGATGGCGCCACGTGTGTCGGGTCGCCTCGGGCGGGTGTGGCGCGCCGCGAGACCCAGCATCCCGAGCGCCGGGCTGATGGGCGAGAAAGCCCGGTCTTGTCCTGTGACCTCAGGCCTGGGCCTGGGCCTGGCGCTGCTCAAAAATCGGCACGGGTCGCCCTCGGCACGGGAGACCCCGGTGGAGAAGCCCAAGGCCAGGGCTCGGAGGAGAAGGGGGACAGATTGTGCGCCCCTCTCCAGGCGCAGGGCTGTAGCCTGAACCTGGACCTGCTCTCTGTACATCAAAATGGTTATTCTTACACCACCACCACCACCACCACCACCACCACCACCGTATTCCCTTGTGGAGAGACACCTCTCACCACCAGCTAGCGCACCCCAGACTCTATGGGAAAAGCCGTGGGTCAGCCCTTTCTTGGGCGGGATTTGGAGGCTTATTGAGGGGCTTGGATGGCAGGCGCCCCAAGCTCCAGGGCTTAGTGGCCACAGACGCCCTGTTCAAGGAGTCTCCCGGCGCCGTGTGAAGAGCCTTAATATTTCTGCACTGTCACCGGCTGGCGCGGGAGATGGAGGTAGAGATTTTCCGAAGCTTCTGGACTGGGGGCTTGTGGAGGGGCCATCAGATTGAGATTCCAGGCCTGGGCACACAGAGGCTCTGCTGAAGGGCATTCATTGTCTTTTCACTACTTCTCAGCCCCTGCGCGCCCCAAATTCAACAATTCCCCAGCATGCCTCCTCCTGAGCTTAGAAAAAATCCTGGCAGACCCTTCCAATACCACTTGTCGCCAAAAAGCCCTGAGCAGTAGCTACAATCCCCGCCCCCCCCACACACACACACACCCCACCCTCTTACTCCCCCACCCCCACCCCCGCGCACATGCCCACAGCAGGGGGCCAATGGTCCAGGCGCCTGGAGCGGTGTTTCGTGGGGACTGGCGGTCCTGAGAGGTCGGAGGCTGCTGCTTTTTCTTTAGAGACCAGATACCGAGACGTGTTGTTTTGCCCTCGTGCACCGTACCCGCCACCGTTCTTAAGGATTTTCTTTATTCCTTTAGTATTAAATTTTCTTGTTTTCTCTTTTCCTTTCTCTCCCCTCTCCCTTTCTTCTAATTCGCTTCCAGGGTTTCCCTTTCTTGCTAACTCAAAACCCTTCTCTTTGCTCTTTAGCTGTGTAATTTGGTCTTCTTCTCTCCCTGTGTGCCCCTCTGTTTTACCCCAGTTATTCTCCGGCTGCAGCCCTGGCTGGTTTCAGTGACTGCAGGATACTCTCAGACATGCTTCACCTTTAAAATTTCCCCATCTCAACTCAAGTCTCTTACCCCACAGAATAAATTCGTTTGTGTTAATTGGGGTGTACCTCTTGCGTGCAGAGGTTGCTGGAGGAGGATGTCTTGTTGGGTGAATTAGAAGCCTTTACCAAATTCCTGAATCATAAACTGCATAGTAGCTGGTTTGTTCGCGCTTAAGGAATTTCTTCAATTTCCACCTCTAAATGAATGGCGCACTACAAAATCATTTTCCAAGGGCTAGGTGGGTGTCTATGGAGATTGATGAACTCAGAAACATGGTGCAGGTTATTTTTAATATTGTGGAAACGTTTACGACTCAGCCAGATGACTTGTCCTGTCACACCATTCATTACGGCTTTCCACTAACTCCAAAGGAAATTGATACGGTTTAAATAGATAACTTTTCCTTGTTCACTAACTCAGATTCTATTTGCTTTCTGTTCTATCGCTGCAGTTCTATCATTCATAACAATCCGAGAACGATTAGTCTCTCCTTGTAGATAAATAATGATTTGGGGCACTTGTTATTTATTTTACGTGGAGTTTTTTAGCGCATGTGCGAACGTTTTAGTCTCTGTAATGGTGTTGGGAGATAGTAGGTTCTTTTTGCTTTCAGACAATTGCTGGAGACAAAAATACCTCATACGAGAAAAATAAAACGTGTTACGGTTTATTTCTTTAAGAGACGGAAATAAAACTTCAAAGAAACTTTCCTTGGAGAAGCAGAATCACTAACAGGCAGATGCGTAACCATGGGAGATTCAGAAGGAGGTCAGAAAGTCAGCTATGCTTCTCCTGCGATGATTCTAGAACAGCAAACATCAGGAAAGGAGTACCCTACTGGTCGGGTGTGGAAGTCCCAGTTGGTGCAAAAGCGTCTCTCTGATGTTGGGAGGGGAGCGGACATGGGGGGGTCTCAACGTGTTCCTAGCTTTTGGGAGGTTAATGTGCAGAATCAAGGAGTTCCTATCTTAGAACCACGCCCCAGAAGTCAGCAGATAACAGCCGGGGATCAGGACCACGGGGATTCCTGCTTAAATGCTTCGGGTGAGGGGGTAGGATTTGGGGTTGGCGGCCAGTTCTGAGAAGAGGGGCTCCCTGGAAACAGCCCGGGGCGCGGAGCAGGGCTTGTCAGCAGCTCTCTGCTCTCTCCTGCCTTCTAGACTCCCCAGGCTTCGCGCCGGGCAGCCTCAGAAAGCTCTCAGCGTGGTGGCCGCTCGGGGTTGCTCCAGCCGCGATAACGAAGGGGCTCGCTATCTAATCTGGACAGCAGCAAGAACAATCCATTAGACCTTGGTATTTCTCTGGGGAGAGGGAGGAGGGGGCGGGGACGGGGCTGGAGTGCCCCACCCGGCCCTGGGTGCCACAGATCTGCCCCATCAGCGGCGGAGGGATTAATGACATAGTTTTGTGTGGACTCAAAACTCACTACTGTATAGAATGCTTACTGATGCTGGTAAATTATAATTCTACCCATTGTCGCGTCAGGGTGAATTAGAACCTTTTTGGGTTTGCCGGCATCCCATTTTCTTTTAAGTTCGATATACTTTACATTGTCTCACTCAAACTCCATACCAACCAAAAGGCTCTCTGTAAGATTCCAATTTTCACGAGCATTCCTGGGGACATGGGAGTCTTAAATCCACCTACCCACCCACCCATTCATTCATTCGTTCATTCAGCAAACATTTACAAAGCTTTACTCTGCACCAGGCATTGTGCCTTGTACTGACAGGTTAAATTATTTGCCCAAGATGAGGATTAGGCTTACCACTGGGGCGGGCCCCTAAATCAATGATTCCAGTCCCAGGACTGCTCACTTCTTTTCCCCCAAGACATACAAACCAGAGATGCTGGGAGCTGGAAGGGCCCCAGAGGTTATCTGGTCCACCCTTCCATTCAATGCAGGAAACCCCTCCCAGAAGGCGGGCAATGGGAGGCCCCAGCCTCTACCCTCTACTCGCCCACGGGCTTCCCAGTTGAAGGTGGCTGGTGGAAAGGAAGGTCTTTCCCTGGGAGAAGACAGTCTCCCTTGGCTATCCCTAAGCTCAGTGTGCTAAACCGCTCATGCAGTCGTCCCCTTCCCCCTCCCCGCCCCCGCCCCCACCCCACACACCCCATTAACCTGGCCGTGCCACTTCTCATTCAGATCTCCATCCCTAGGTGCTAGACACTGATCTGTTGCCTGGTCAGAGGCAAGGCTGCATAGGCAGTAGCCCAAATCACCAGAGCCTGGTTTCTAGTCCCACCTGCAAGCTGGGTGACCTCCAACATGTTATTTCCGGCACATTCTGCAAATAAGATGTAGGAATGTGTTTCTCAATCGCTGAGGGTGTCACCTTTTCAAAGATTAAATTTCCCCTCAGAACTAATCTAAGATTATTCTCATTTGACACTTAAAAGCTATGAAAGCCAACTTCTGGCCAAGAAGCTCACCACAAAGAGCATTCTGGAAACCTTAGAATTGATGTCTTGCTAAGTGTGCCTGGTCCCTGGTCAGTATAAGAGTTTAGACTCCAATGTTCCAACAATGTGACTTGAATCTATCTCTACAACTCAATGTCTATGTCCTGAGCGAATCATTAGCATTTCTGTGCTTCACTTTCTTGTATTTTGAAATATTCACAAACCTCAGAGGACAGAGTCCTCTGAAATAATCTCCAACATGTCATTCCTCCAGTGGGCATCAATCAATATACTTCTTGGTTTTATTTGGCTTTGTTTAGTTTTGGGGGGTTTTTGGTGTGTTTTGTGTTTTTTTTTTTTACCTAAGGCCTCAAAACACTTCAGAAATTAGATTTATTTAATAAGAGGTAGAAATTGACTTGACAAATTTATAAATATATATTTAAATGATCTTACCCAAAATTGAATGTTGCTGGTAGGGGGATGCAACCTTTCTAGAAGACACTTTGGATATGTGTATCCCAAACCCTACAAGTGTTCACAGTCTCTGATCCACTTTTTCCAGTAGTAGAAATTGACCCTGAAGAAATCGTTAGAGGTTTACAAAATGCTATACTAATCAAAATTTATGTGAATTTGACAAGTACACATTAAGCATTTTAAAATAATTTTTATGTATTGATGTTATAGAGGGAGGAAGACAGAGAACAACATTGATTCCCTGTTCCACTTATTTATGCATTAATTGGTCACTTCTTGTATGTGCCCTGACTGGGGATTGAACCCACAACCTTGGCATATTGGGATGATGCTCTAATCAAGTGAGCTACCCAGCCAGAGCCCAACATCATTTATTGTAGTGAAAAACAGAAGCTTACATGTACTCCAAACAATCAGAGCTTGCTTACATAAACTACGTGAAAATCCATAATGTAGCATCAAACTGTTTCCTTAAAATATTTAATGAAATCTCTCTCTCTCTCTCTCTCTCTCTCTCTCTCTCTCTCTCTCTCTCTCTGTGTGTGTGTGTGTGTGTGTGTGTGTGGTGTTTTTTTTGTTTTTTTTTTTAAAGTAGGTAGCAAAATACTCTACAGTGTGAAACTGGTGATGGGCAGAGAGAGAGAGAGAGAGAACATTAATATTCTCTCTGGTTAAAGATAGATATTGTTTATTTTGTTATACTTTCCTGTGTTTTCCAAATGAACTACAGTGAGTTCTTGTCTATTTGAAATTAGGGAAAAGAAATATTTTGAGAGGACGAGGAGAATTGATGAGATTGAAGATATGTCTTACTTCCTAGATTTCATGACCATCATGCTGATGACAAACATCCATTTTAGAGAAGTCAGTTTTAGAATTCTCAAAACTCAATGGACTCAAACTCCAAGAATAGTTCTGAGCTGCTGATTCCTGGCTGGAGACATTTAGAAGTGGTGGGAGTGATTTTTCCACAGAGGTCGCCCTCCCCCTGTAGAAAATGTTTCCACAACCATCCAGATTGTCCCAGAATTTCACTTGCAACCTTGAATGTTTCTGAAATTGAAAACAATAGTCTAAGTTCTTGTAACCTTTTTCTCCCCTCAAAACTCCCTTTTCTGGCAGAAGGATGTGGTGGAATGTAAGGCCAGGTGCTGGTCCAGCTGCAACTAACAGCTGATTATTCAGACCCCAGGAGAAGAGGAGGGAACTTGGGCAGGGGAGGGAAGGCAGTCCCTTAGTGGTAACCAAAAAGCTGGAGAGGGTGTTCAGAAGAGAAGACCATTGTAAAAGCAAGAAAGTCAACTACTACGAATTCAGCTGATGCCCAGGTGAATTGCAAGTATTAATGAAAGTCTGGTGCTATTTTTGAAACTGAAATACTTTTAATTTCTTGAGAAATAAGTAGCTGTTTATAAAAATAAAAAAAGAGTGCCTTCCTCCCACTTTATAAACACAGTGTGGGATGGGGTTGGGGAAAGAGTGGTAACAAAAAGAAATGGAAACAAAATCCCACCATACATTTAGGGCAACTTCAAAGGATCTTGCGCTGAGACTTTTAATTTAATGTAACACATTTCGCCAACAAAAGATAAAAATAACATCGAGGTCAGTTTCATTGTTATTAATTAGGAAATAAACATTTAAACAAATGAAAAACTATAGTCTGGGTACAGTAAGGGATATGGACTTAAAATCCCACTTTTATCTCTCTCTTAGTTCTATATATTTTTTAAGGTCAAGGTCAGCCTTTGTTTGTTTGGTTGGTTGTTGCTAAAGGGATATGAATAGAATTTGGGTAGAACTGCAAAATCTTAGTTTTTTTGTGGACCTGAGTCAGCTCATCTCTGCAAGCAGGGTCCAGTCAGGCGTCATATTGATCTTTGAGCCACATCTGCCAGCCCCCTACACTGTACAGGCATGGGGGTAAGTACTAGTCTGAAGAATGATTTTTACAGGAGCATGTTCCGGACACATTGCTGACTGAATTCTCTACAACAAAAATCCCTGGCAACGACTGGCTTCTCCGCACATGTCTCTGAAGGAAATCAAACCCAAAGCCTTGAGCAGACCATAGGTACCCTTGACATGGCTAAGCTGCACCCCAAAACTAGGGTATGAGAAGTGAGGAAAGTTGGAGCTGAGAAGGGTGTGCATTTCCAAAGTCTTCGAAAAATGCTTTGTTTTCTATGTAGCTAGGAGTTCCTAGGTCTGTGGGCCAGTAAGATAGTGACTGATTTTCTTATCACTGTGCCATTTAGCATGCCAGAAATGTCTCTTCAGGCCCAGATTTTTCTTGAACACCCATAGTCCTCAGAGAAGCATCTTAAGTGCTCAATCTTTATATAGTTTTTAAATGATTTCCACATATAATTAAAATAAAATCAGAGAAGTCAAACAAGCCTGCTGCAAATTGATTACCAAAGAGTACTTCAATCAGTGCTCTCATCTGTAAATTGAGAACAATGAAAGCATTTCTCAATGTGCTTTTCCATAGATATCCCCTCTGATCCTCACATTTGATTGGTCTCTGGGGGTAATCAGTGTATTAGAGTCTTACGTCCATTTTATAGATGAGGAAACTGAGACTCAGAAATGTCCTCTTGCCAAAGGTCACACCACTAGTAACAGAATAAAATTCAAAGCCCTGCTCTGACTACCACACACTGCTTCCCTCACCCTCCAGGGACTGATGAGATAGTCTATGCCAACTGGTTTGTCATTGCTTTAATGGGTATTATTAGGATCCTTTATTTCAGTCATCTGAAAATCATGGAATTAAGGAATGACAGGGCCATGAGCCTCTTAAAGCTGACCTAGCCCTGCCCCCTTTCATTTTGCAGGTGAGGCTCAGGAAGGGTAAGTGATTTGCCAAAGGTCATCCCATGAGTTAGTGGGAAATGACCAGTGTCATTTTTAAAAATTAGTTAAAACAACTGCCTACCAAGCCCATTTTTATGGCTTATTTTAAGCAGGTTAATAAGTATACCAGGCACAGCTTTAAACCCAACTGAGTAAATGCTGACACTAGTTTATAGATTCAGCAGATAAGTAGCAATAAGGAATTATTCATCTCTCATTTATCATCGAGACTCTCCAAGGTGCAAGTTATAAAGGGACGCAAATAGCAGTTTAAGCCCCCCCCTCCTCAATGAGGTCAAAACAGTGAAAACCAAGCGGCCTACCTACAAAGGCACACATTTAGAATGTGGCTGTGTCTGAGATTTTCTGAAAGGTGAAAAAAAGAGAAAGATATTCAGGAAAACTATTTGCATTTTACAAATAAGCACATTTCTTACACAGAATTCCATATTTGGCCTCCAGATTTATTCAATTATTAATTCATTCTTGTGAGTATGTACTGAGCACCTACTATGTGCAGGGTATTGTGGGGAATATAGAGAATTATTAAATACCATGCTAGCCATCAAGGATTTTTTTAAGCTTATCAAAGTGACAGAATAGAGTACACATCCAGTATAAAGGGAATGTGTGCTTGGGAACAGGAGGAAAGGGGAGACTGCCTGGCTGCTGCGGTAGCCACAATAAAGAGCTCACTGAATAGGTGGCCTTGCCACAACCTCGTCCCCAACCACATTTCTTTATCTTGTGAATGGGGTTAGAAAATGTCACATGGGGAGGGTGAAGGGGGGGGACTGAACAGTGAATTGATGGCCCTAATTAAGAACCCAATCCTTTATTTAGATGTTAAATACAAGCAAACTGGTGGGGATATATGGGAGAGGAGTATTCGAATGCCAATAGCAGTTATACTATTTGTAACATATGCCAAAAATGAACAAAATTAACGGGTGATTTGCTGATTTGGGAGGTGAGCTCTAATAAATTCTCCTGTGTTATTCAGGAGAGCTGGTTTATTTCATTATTATTGTTATTATTTTAATCAAATCTGAGGCCCAAAGTTCAATGTCAATAACAGATCAGTCACAAAACCATAAATGACTTTGCTCTCAGCTGCTCAAAGAAAGAAGTTCCTCCATGAGTCCCACATTCATAAAATTGAAGATTTTCCAGTGAAAAGAAAACTTGAAAGATATTTACTCAAAACCCTTTCCTTTGTAGATGAGAAAACCAAGGCTCAGAGAATTCAAGTGACAAAGAATGACCATTTAACTTATGTGAAGCTATGAGGGAATGCGTGTACTAATACACAGGACGCAGGACAGCAGGCATAAAGTGGACATGGGATCACCCTACGAAACAATGAGTCAGAACAAGCACCAAGTTCAGGACTCTGCCCAGCATGCACCCCTCCACACATATATACTTTGTTGCCTTACTTATTTAGAAGGTCAGCTGTTTATGAGACCTCAGGAAGGTTGGAAGAGTCTAGAAATGTAATATGTACTGAGTGCCCCTTTTAGATGGTCTATGATGACGTGAAATGACAGTTTTGATGTCTATGACTCCTTGGAACCTCATTACAGTTACCGAATCCTCACGCCACCACCCACCCCCACCCCAGGGCTGAGCCAGAGTCACTGTTTCCATCTTCCTGCAGAGGGTGGGGGCAGCAGTGGTAACCAGGTTCCCAGACTACCTCAGAGTTCACTGCTGCCTTATCGCTAATCCTCTGCCCCTGGTGATTGCATCAGGATGAGGGAAGCTTGGCCTTGGGATGCAGATTTATAGACGGGCGATATCAATTCCTACAGCACCATGTTGACATGGAAGAGCAGGGTACAACCAGGGTCCCAGGGCACCCACTCCTAGCCCTGCCATTGAATAGCTTGTGACTCTGGATAAATCTGTAGCCCTTTTTGGGTGTCATTGTCAGAGGGAAGCTCTCCTGTGACTGATATGTGGGCTAAAGGTACCTGGGTTATGGTCACCCCACCAATAGAGGCACACAAGCTAAGGTGCTGGTGGCTGGTGAGACATCACATGGCATCTTCTGCACGTGAGCTTCTGTCTGTTTGCACACAGTGGAAGGGACCGTGGCACGTGTGTTTCAGCCACATCCCTGGTACTACATCTTGAGTCATAAAGGACAGGTTTACACTGTGTAAAGACAAGTTGGAAACCCCAATTTTCTGAGTTCAACGAACTTTTTAAAACATCTACTACGTGTTAGAAACTATGCAAAACACAAAAATACCAAACATGGGATTTGTTCACTTAAGAGGATTGAAATTTGGGAGAGAGGGGTATGTAGACAGGCAGACATGTGGGTAATATACTTAAATACAAGCTGTTAAAGGCTATGGAATCAGAGCAGGGAAAGGAATTGATTGTTGGAATGGAAGTTTAAAAAATAAAAAGGATTTTTTTTTTAAAGGAGGATATGTGCCTTAGCCAGTATGGCTCAGTGGATAGAGCGTCAGCCTGCGGACCAACAGGTCCCAGGTTCAATTCTGATCAAGGGTTGCAAGAGGCAACGGATCGAAGTGTTTCTCTCACATCAATGTTCCTTTCTTTCTTTTTCTTCCACTTTCCCTAAAAATCAATGGAAAAATATCCTTGGGTGAAGATTAACAAAAGCACAAACACACACGCGGATACACACACACACAGGAGTAAGAAAGTCATTGTTTTCCCCTCTTATATTCCTCACAGTACTGGTGCTTTGCTTGTAGTGGCAGTATTTCGATTCTGGAATCAAACTACCTGTAAATCTTGACTCTCTCACCTAGAAAACAGGGCAAATTATGAATAGTTTTGTGCCTCAGTTTCTTCATCTGTAAAGTGGGGGGCGTAGAGTAATTGTGTAGATAAATAAGATAATCCCTGCAATGCACTTGTCACCATGTCTGGCATATCCTAAGTGCCCAGGGTTACCTGTTCATAACTGTTTGCCTAGAAAATGGATTGAAATTTTTATCTGCAGTCTAAGCTTTTAGCGTACACATTCAGACTGGCCTAACATTTTTGGTTCCTCACTATAGGGCTAGGATTTGGTTCAGAGTTAGAGACCTGGCTTTCCTGGGCTTCCACTGTACAGGACCAGGAAGATGGTATAGAATCCTCTGAGGCACAGACTGGCAGGATTTGGTGATATCCATTTGGGAAACCTTAAAGTCACAAAACGTCAGTGTAGGAAGGGGTCTAGTCTCTTCATCATACAGGCAGGAACTAAAGCTTGAGAAGTTGCATGATTTGCCTGTGGTGGCAGTGCCGGAAGTAGAACCCAGGACTCCTGATTGCCAGATCAATGCGCTTGCACTATCCTCACCTGCTGCCCAGACCTTGATTATCCTTGTACAGCGAGTGTCCTGGACAAACCAGCCTGGGATCTTTCCCTGCCCTCTTTACTCTGCTCCAGAGAACAGACTCCCTGTTCTCCAGTTCTTCTGTCACATCTAATGTAGAACTAGGGCCCTTTACCTGCCCGGCTAGGCCTGGACTCAAATTAGGGGAGGGACCCAAAACGTGAGCCCCTTAAAGGTCTGAAGTAAGGTGTCACCAGTGTTGGCTTACACCTTGACTCCTCAAGAACTGAGAAGGCTTTGCAGGTAATAGGTTCATGGCCCTGACATTAGTGTGGCCAACAGAGAAGGTGGCCGCGGGGGCTTTCACGAGAAAGGCAGGCAGAGGAGGTAAGGAACCTGCCCTCGTTCTGCAGTGGGTCAGGCGCAGGGCCACTGGCGTGGGGGCCTTTCTTCTCTTGCTGGAAGGGCAGTGGGAGGGAGGCAACGGGAAGAGAAAAGGGACGAACACAAGATGGAGGGAGGCGAACTGGAGGAAGTCAGAGGGCAGGTGTAGACTGAGCTAAGCGCGATCCTAAATTGTCAAACAGAGCAAGCGTCTTCACTGTTATGAAACAATTCTTGCTGCGTCCGAAAATTAAATCCGTACAAAATGGGAGGAGGGAGCACGCTGGAAACTCACCGTCTTTACATGTAGGTGCATTTACTTTTATGGACCTTATCGATTACTGTTTTAAAATTCGAATGAGCGCGGGCGGAGCCATCACCGGCGTCCTGATTCTCCTCCTCGCACGCCTCGAGGGAGAGATTCCGTGAAACCGGCCGCCCTCCGTCCGCGCGGCCTCGGGCGCCCGGGGAAGAGCGGAGGCACCGCCGCGGGCGAGCGGGAGAGGCGGCTCCGCGAGGGAGGGAAGGCTCCCGGGCACGGCTGCGCCGCGAGGGCAGGGGCGCCGGGGGCGCGGAGCGAGGCGCCCGCGGGCAGGCAGCGGGGCCGCGCCCGCCGCCCCCTCCGCGCAGCCCGGCCCGGGCTGACCCCGAGCGCCGCCGAGTCTGCGCCAGCCGCCTCCCCGCGCTCGCCTCCCGCCGCCTCGGGTTACGCGGCGGCCGTCAGCGCGCACCTCATCAATAAGGCCTGGCAGGCCGCCGGCCCCGCGGCCATCCATCACGCCGGCCGGCGGGCGGGCGGGCGCGGGGCAGGGCGCGCGGGGGCGGGCGCGCGGGACTCGGGAGCCGGCGGCCTCCGCGGGGGAGAGCCGGTCCCGGGGAGACGCCCGGGTGCCCCAGGCGGCCGGGCCGACTGTGTGCAAGGCCCCCCGATAGACCCGTGTGGCTCCCAGACCGCATTTTTCTACCAACAAAGACTTGCTTCCACCTCTGAGTCGTGGTGTCTTTAGGGAAGGGTCCATTTGTTACCGAGGATCTGTAAGGGAGCTGGGAACCGATGGAGCACCGCCCGCCCGAACGCTTCACACACAGATGGGCAAACTGCAAGGCAGAGAGGGAGGCTGGACGTGCCTGTGGTCGCTGGGCCAAGTGCAGGCGGGAGCTGGAGCCACATCCCCGGCTCCCCGCCCGAGCGCGGCCGCAGTGGCACTCACATGTGGCACTCTGCGGGACCCAGCACCCACATGCATGTGTGCGTGTCGTGGGTTGCCTGTGTGTGTGCCTGTCAGTGCATGAACTCTACATTTCCTGCCCCAAGTGTGTGTGTGTGTGAGAGAGAGAGAGTGAGAGAGAGAGCGCGCGCGCGATGAGGTCCAGAAAAAAGAATAGTAAATGCGGCAGAAGTGTGGGGGGGGGGAGGGGGCGTCGGAAGGGGGGGCTCTAGAATTCATTTACTGAATCCTCCCAACAACCCTTTCCCCCAAAGAAATTAACATTTCCCTTCGTGCCCTTAATCTGCTCCAGCTCTTGCTTCTGTTGCTTGTTGTCAGGACTCTTCCTCATTGGTCCGAACAGTTTAAAGGTAGAATCGCGTGTTCATCCTTGTATCCCCATGGTGCCTGGCACGTAGTAAGCATTCAATAAATGTTTACTATATGAATTGCAACACTTAGAAGGGAATTCAAATCATTCAGGTCCAGAGGACACTGAGGCTGAAAGAACTCTCAGAGCGTGGTATCCCATTTCATTTCATTTCAAAAGAAGGAGACTGACCCGCCTCTCTCTCTTTGATTTACCCAAAGCCACGCAGGGGGTAAGGTCAGATCTAGCGTGGCCCCCGGTGTTTTCCACCCCCACCGCCAACGTGGCTGTCCCGCCAAGCTCTCGCTGTGTGGATTCACTTCTTTGCTTCCCACCTTTTGGTTCTGCCACTGCTTAATTAGCAAGCTCTCCTAGGAGGGGATGAGAGTATTAGGGAAACTGACAAAACCAAACTGTTTGCTTTGTTCCTAACAGGAAACACAATATTTTTTGGGGGGAGGGGTCTTTTTTTGTTGATGGTGGTGTTTTATTAGTGTGGATTTTTAAAAATCCAAATGAAGAAGATGAGATAAAACTGCTGACCATTGGGTATCTGTTAACGTTAATTTTCCCTCTATTACCACAGTGGTTTGATTGGAATTAGAAGCAGGAGTAGAAATGATCACACACACAAGATCGATCGATATCTCTCTCTCTCTCTCTCTCTCTCTCTCTCACACACACACACACACACACACACACACCATTTTTATTGAGCAGAAGAGGAAGGTAGCAAAGCCATCCTGTAGTCCTGGAGTCAGTGGCTTCTGAGCTCCTTGTGAAATGTGGTTTTATCTGGCACAGCACACACTATCTTGCAGTTACCATTCACCTACATGGTAGCCATGTGTACATCACAAGCTACAGCTGGGTAATATGAAAATTGATGTAAAAATCAAAGTTAAAGAACAACTTCCGCAGAACTGTTGTGAGGATTGAGTAAGATCTCATACAGGAAAGGCAATGTTTCACCAAATGCTTTCCCCTTAGTCCATTCAGAAATACAGTCCTACTCTCAGGGGCAAACTCATTCCTTCAGAGTCAGCCCTTGGCGTACTCTTGCCTCATGGGACCAGCTGAACAAAACCCAGTCTCCCCTGCCTGACTGAGTTCTGGCCAGCTGGGTCTCCCATTCTCCATCCTCCACCAACAGGTTGCTTAGTGAGTAGCAGCATTGTTGACAGTGACTTAGCAATGGCCCAGTTGGCTGGTCAGAATGGCTCAGTGGTTGAACATCGACCTAAGAACCAGAAGGTCATGGTTTGATTCCAGGTCAGGGCACGTGCCCTGGGTTGTAGGGCTCCCTCCCCAGTGTGGGGCATTTAGGAGGAAGCTGATTTGTGATTCTCTCTCATCATTGATGTTTCTATCTCTCTCCCTCTCCCTTCCTCTCTGAAATCAATACAAATATATTTTAAAAAATAAAATAAAGAAAGTGACTTAGCAATCCTTAGAGCCTGCTGCCTGGCTTCAGGACTCTCAGAAAAAGAAAAAGGAAAAATCCTCCCTCGGATGCCACCTTCCTTCCTTACAGCCTGCTGTGAAATATGAATGTGTGTGTCAAATTTACACTGAGCTATATCCAGGGTTGTCTGCTGTGACCATTCCTGAAGACCATGCAGAAGACCAGCCTTGGAAACTGAATCCTTTTTATTTATTCTTTATTTTTTAAAATATTTTTTATTGCCCTAACCGGTTTGGCTCAGTGGATAGAGCGTCGGCCTGCGGACTGAAGGGTCCCAGGTTCGATTCCAGTCAGGGGCATGTACCTTGGTTGCGGGCACATCCCCAGTGGGGGGTGTGCAAGAGGCAGCTGATCGATGTTTCTCTCTCATCGATATTTCTAACTCCCTATCTCTCTCCCTTCTTCTCTGTAAAAAATTAATAAAATATATTTTTAAAAAAATATTTTTTATTGATTTCAGAGAGGAACGGAGAGGGAGAGAGGGATAGAAACATCAATGATGAGAGAGAATCATTGATCGGCTGCATCTTGCAAGTCCCATACTGGGGATCAAGCCTGCAGCCTAGGCATGTGCCCTGATCAGGGATCAAACCTGTGACCTTCTGGTTCATAGGTCGAGGCTCAACCAGTGAGCCACACAGCAGGCTGGGCTGGATCCTTTTTAAAGTGATGCAAAGATTTCTTTTGTAGATAAATCATTCTACTGAAGTATTTTAGGTAGGAGTCAAACATGTACCAGGGATGTGGAGTCTCCCTAAAGACTGGGGATGGGCAAGTTGTGTGTGTGAAAGAGAGAGAGAGAGAGAGAGAGAGAGAGAGAGAGAGAGAGAGAGAACTGACTGAGGCTCTTATCTTGCCCCAGCCATAGTTTCTTTTCCTCCTGCTTTTTCAGAAGTCTGATTTATGGAGGTGAAATTTACACACAGTAAATTCACCCTTTTTAGTGTACAGTTCTATGAGTTTTGACAAATACACCAATGGTGTAGGCACCGCCACAAGCAAGACATGGAATAGTTCCAACATTGCACAAAATTTCCTTCTCCTTCTGTATAGTTGCCTCTTCCCTAACCCTTTGTACTAGCAACTACTGATCTGTTTTCTGCCCCCACATGAGAATGTCATATACCAGGGTTCCTTTAGAAGTTTGAGTCTGGCCTCTTGCATGAAGCTGTAGTGCATTTGAGATTCATTCGTGTTGTTGGGTGTATTTGTAGTTCTTTCTTTTTTGTTCCTGATTAGTGTTCCCCTGTCTGGATGTACCTCATCTGGTTTTCCATTTTCCTGTTGCGGTCATATGTGTGGTTCACAATTTGGGGCCATTATGAATAAAACTGCAGGGTTTAAAGATACCAGAAATGCTCTTATTCATTTAATACATTTGCTAAGCAGCTATGTACATAGAGTTTGAGGTGAAGTTGTCAGTTACTGACAAAAATGCTATGTGGAAGAGAGGTGGGGAGAGAGATGAGAATTTAGGGCTTTTGAAGTGGAGCAGACAAATTTCTCACTTGGTGATTGACAAGATGATCACTCTTCACTGATAAGGCATTGTCTTATACTCTGCTCTGAGCGCTCCACCTCACCCTCGAGCCCACTGTGGGCTACTGGAACTGGGCACTGCAGAGACTTCATGGGCGAGTGGAGATTCTGCCTCTCACCAGGGGGAGGCTCAGCCCCTGTGCTGAGGGGTATGAGGTGGGGAAGGAAGGACAGGACAAGGTTAGCCCACACCCCTGGGGCTAGCTCTACACCTTCATAAGGGAAATCCTGCCAGCTCCCCGTCATCTAGGTGCTGATTATTCCATCTCACTCAGACCCTTTGCTTCTTTGTCCTTCTCCTGCAGTTCCTTGCCCTTTGACAAGTTGCTGTTCATTAGCATTTAGCTGCAGAGGGACTGGGACTGTGGAAGAAAGGTAGCACACTCTTGTCTTTCAACCGAACACACACATACAGGGTGACTGTGGAGAAAAGGTGAATAGAGGCCTGCTGGGTGGTCCTGGACCTAGGAAGGAGGACGTCACTGTTTGATTCCTGGTCAGGGCACATGTCTGGGTTGTGGGCTCCATCCCCAGTATGGGGCGTGCAGGAGGCAGCCGATCAATGATTCTCTCTCATCATTGATGTTTCCATCTCTCTCTCCCTCTCCCTTCCTCTCTGAAATCAATTTAAAAAATATATTTTTTAAAAGTTAAAAAGAGCCCTAACCGGTTTGGCTCAGTGGATAGAGCATCGGCCTGCGGACTCAAGGGTCCCGGGTTCGATTCCAGTCAAGGGCATGTACCTTGGTTGCAGGCACATACCCAGTAGGGAGTGTGCAATAGGCAGCTGATCCGATGTTTCTCTCTCATGGATGTTTCTAACTCTCTATCCCTCTCCCTTCCTCTCTGTAAAAAATCAATAAAATATATTTTTAAAAAAAGTTAAAAAGAGCTCAAAAGAAATGTAATGCCAGGGATCTTGCAGTCTTTTTATTCACTCAAGTAGGTAGGTTTAGCCACGGATAACACCATGTCTCCTCCCTCCTCCCTCTACTGTTGCAAGAAAGTAATTATTTCCAAACAATAACAGCCTTCAAGCGCGATGGGAGCTGGGGGAAAGGCAGCCCACTCTCTAGGGAACCTGCTGCACTCGGGGCGGGGTGGGGGGCTGGGAGGCGATGTTACTGTCCACTCCTGGGAAGCCCAGGCCTGTCTGGAGTGGGCGCTCACTGCCTTGAAGGACCGCAGCTCCCGCAGCCTCCAGCAACCTCCTCCCGCCCGGAGTCCTTGTCTTTCCGCTGCGAACCCCCACCTCCCACCCCTCCACCCCCGCGGGCAAAGGCGAGGCTGTCGGCGAGAGACTCTGTTTTCGCACTTGGGCTTCGCGCTTCCGTGACATTTTCCTGTCTCCCACTTGGCTGCGTCAAGTCTCGGCGCCTGCCTGGGCGGCTTCTCCAGCGCCGGGTCACCTCGGCTCCGCGGCCAGGGGAAGGGTGCCGAGGCCGAGGGGGAGGTGGCGGCGGCGGGTGCGGAAGCGGCGAGCTGGCGCTGGGAACGCCACGTCTCTGTGGCCCCACGCGTCCCCCCTCCCTCCATACACAGTACGCACGTCGAGTCAGGAGACTGGCAGGGTTCCAACTGCCGGGGTCCCCGTCGCCATCCCTGCCCTCCCCAGGAGTCTGGCGGTGTGGAGGGGGAGGCCCTTGACCCGGGTCGACCACGCCCTTGTCCGGTGCCCTCTACTCCAATCCGAACCAGGCCCGTTACTTCCCATTTCTCTCGCTTGCTTTCCCCTCTCTCGGAGTCTAGATTCTCTATCTCCGTCTCCAGGTCTCTTGACTCCTATCTCTTCTTTCTCTGGGCCTGAGGTTCCTCTCTGCTCTCTCTGTCTGTCCATTCCTGATGTTTCCCCCCATAACACTCCACCCTTTACCACAATATATTTGAATTATTTACTGTTCATCTTCCTCTTATAGACTATAAGCTGCCCGCGGCAGCCTTTTCTCTTCTTCCTCCTTGCCGAATCTCAGCGTAAGTGTTCAATAAATATAGAATGAATGAATAAACGAATGAATGAGTCCTGTCCCCTCTCTGGAATTCTCAGGCCTGTCTCACACTCCGATGTTTCCAAGTATTTTCTCTGGCCTCCGCTCTGCCTGTCTTCCTCGGTCTTCCCCTTTTCTCTCCTTTCTGTCTCTTTCCATCGCCATACCCCCAAGTATTTTGGGTCCTGGTGTCTGACTGGGTCTCTCCATCTTCTCAGGATTTATGGGTCTGGGCCCTCTACGCCAAGGGAAACTGTGCACCTGGCAACTTTTGTCCATCTTTGTCCCCGAGGAGCCCTTCGGCCTCCCTCACTGATTGCCACTGCCTGGGTGCCAACCCGGGTTCTCTAGCTGAACATGACTTCCAAAACCCTGCACACTGGGCCCTGGGTGGTGTGTTCAGTGGTTAGAGCATCGGACTGCTCACTGAAGGGCACATGCCTGGGTTTCAGGTTTGCTCTGGCCCCTGGTGGGGACCCCTGCAGGAGGCAACCAATCCAGGTGTCTCTCTCCTCCTCCCCTCTCCCTTTCACTCTTTCTGAAAAGCAGTGGAGAAAATGTCCTGCAGACCCCAGAGCCCAGGGTGCTATGGATTCCTTAGGGACAGCCAAAAATTAGGTGGGAGATTTGCACGCTGGCCAAGTGGCTGAACTGACACAGACTAGGACGCTTTCTCCATATCTGTCCTGGCCCCCATCATCCTACTTTGAGAAATAAATTGTGGTGATGCTAGGCATCTACTGTGCACCTGGGAACAGATTTCCTGCTGAGAGGATGTTCCATTATCCAACTCTCTTCAACCCCGACAGATGCTATTAGCAATACCTTTTGTAATGTCAACCACTCAGCATACATTTATTGAGCATCTACTTTGCACCAGCTTGGCTGCTGACTTCATAGAGCTTACCTTCTGGGTCGGGGGGAGGAGATGTGTATAACCAACCACAGATAAATGTGTATAACCAGCCAAAGAACATAAGGCCTATGAATAAAGCAAATTAACATTTTTAATGGGATATTTTTCCATTGATTTTTAGAGAGAGTGGAAGGGTGAGGGAGAGACAGAAAAAAACACCAATGTGAGAGAGACACATCAATTGGTTGCCTCCTTCATGCCTCTCTCTGCCCCTTCCCCCCCCCCCAGCCTCCCCACAAGGGCAGGGAGCCTGCAACCAAGGTATGTGCCCTTGACCAGAATTGAACTCAGGACTCTTCAGTCCATAGGCTGATGCTCTATCCAGTGGGCAAAATAGGCTAGGGTGCAAATTAACATTTTATATATTCCAAGAACATTCATCATGCTCTTTCTCAGGACTGGGCACCTTTAGCATTGCAACCAGGACGTGGAAGGGAGAACCCCCAAATGAAATAATTGGGTCCCACACCACTAAGATGATTCCTGAGTTGGCAGCTTCAGTCCCCGGAGTGTATGCCCCAGATGGACAGTGGGCAGTGGGTGCTGGAAGCTCCTGGTTGCTGTTTATTTGAGACGCTTGGGTGAGGAGAGGGAGAGAGAGTCAAGCTGGGAGGAATAATAGGGGCATATGAGCCGCAGTCAGCGGGGCAGCAGGACAAGGGACCAGGGACGCTCTGAATTCCCGGACTTGAGGCCGCTGGTGGCTTGGAACCTGAGAAGCTTGCCCTCCCCATTTAAAAGCCTCTGGCATCCTTCCCGAACTTAATGAAAATGTGTAAACTCCTTTTTGCTTTTTTTTCCCCACGATCGCATAGATTATGAGAACAACCTGTTTTATTTTTAAATCTATTTTAATGTTTAAATGCCAGACGTGCTCCTTAAAGAAGCTTAGGAGTATTTGAAAGGCAAACGAGGATTTAAAAAAGTGTTTCATTATAGAAACTCGATATTAAATAGAACGGAAAAAAGAACTAAGCGTTGTCACCTGGGCAAGAGTCTTACCCTCTCTGGGTCTCCGAGTTGGAGTTCGGTTTGTACGAGGACGATAACGCCTCCTCTCTCTCCCTCTAGCGATGTTTGGAGAAAATGGGATCTGAACGTGTTCTGCGACCTGGAAATGACTATAAATATGAAGAGATGTGCCCAAAACTCTAGTCCTCAGGGCAGGAAACACCAGGAAGCACTTGCGGGGGTCTGTGAGGAAAAGCCTGGCTTCGCTTTGCAACACAGATTCGTATATTTAAAAGCTAGACAATTAAAAGGTGTTGCTGCCTTCTCTCCTCAAGTTAGCCGGCCGGGAGGGGTGGGCTGAGGGGCGCTTCTAGGAATGCTGAGCGAGGTTCCGGGGGCCAAGAGGAAGAGGCGAGGGTCTCTGAGCCTCCCCGCATCCACAAAGAATTCCCGGTGTCCGAGGCAACTTATTTCGTTCCTTTTTCCACCGGCCAGACCCGCCTCGCTCAGCATTTCGCCTCTCTCTGCTCCGCCTGCGGGGAGTTGAACGGCGGGCAGGGTGGGCAGGGCGGGCCACACGCGCGAGTGAGCACTGAGTGTGGCAGAGGAAGGAGGAATCGGGCCAGCGGTGCCCCTGCGTGGTTCGAGGGTTCCAAGTTCGTGGGGTCGGGACGGGAGGGCGCATACGTTCAATGCGGGTCACTTTGCTTGTCTAAACTTGAGTCCTTGCGCACAAGTCCGCAAAGAACTATCTACATCTCCGAAGGAATTCGGTAAGCAGGAAGAGAGGTGACCTCTGTAGTCCCCTCTGTGGTGCTCTGTCAGGGCTTCCCCTTCCTGATTAGGACACTTCGGGGGGCTGGCCGTGTTTTTTAAGGCGACGTTGGTTTGGTTTTCGGGTAGGATGGGAACCAAGGCGCCCAACGACCTCACCAGACGGAAGGTGAGGTTGTGGCACCTGGCGTGGCACTTAAAGCAAGCTGCCCAGGTCCCATCAGGAAATCTGGGGAATACTGCGGGGGAGACCTTTGCTGGTGTCACTGTAAATTCCATGTTTATTAATTCCCCCGCCCCCGGAAATGAGGGTACATTCCTCTGTACACCGTGTCCAGCCTACAACTGCGCCTCTGCTAGGGTGTGGACTGGCTCAAGTCCGGAGGTCCTTTGTAACAGAGTAAGGAAACACAATTTATTCTTGTGTCCTGGAGAGAATTTTTTTTAAAAAAGCTTACAGTATATCTAAGTAATTCTTATTTGTCTAAAAAAATCTCACGACTTGACTCTTCACTAGACTCAGGCCCTTATAAAAAGAGGTTAAAGACTTCAACAATATTAAAATTTCCCCGCGGGGCATGGGAAATAAAAGCAGAAAGGACGTGAGTGAGGTTGGGCCACATCCCAGCCCAGCAGCCTAGGAACATCCTCCTTAAAAATAGCCTAAGACTTCGAACCTCAGAGCATCCCTTCCCCCTCCCCCTCCCAGCGGCCTCCTGAACGAGGGAGAAGCCTGGGAACCTACCGATAAACCTCCTCCAGGCCAGCGGGCCAGCGAGGCCTTGAAATGCTCCCCGCTCCTGGCAACGCACGGCGGCCAAGGAGGTTCTTGCCTCCCCAGGGGAGGGAGGAGACCATGAAGGAAGGCGGGAGGGAGCGAGGGAAAATGAAACACCCCAAAGAGCGGGCTGCTCGCCAAACACCCTCTGGACTGTCCTTGAGCTGAGCCCTTTGGGGAGAAAACCGGGGCGCTGGAACCAGCGAAAAACCCCACAGGAAACAGATAGAAATTTCTCTGTCTTAGGGCGTCTTCCTCGAACCCACGAATCTTTCAAGGCTCCCAGGCTTCAGCCCACTAGGAGAGCGCCAGCGGGACGTGTGGGGAAAGCTCCGTCCGGAGCCTGGCCAGGAGTGGGGGTGGGTGCTGTGAATACGGGGTTCCTCACCAGCAATAGCCTAGAAAAAGCAAGCTCGTTCTTCGGCGTTCTCATAATCAGGCCACGTAGAAAAGGGCCTGATATTGCCCCCACTGTACAGAGGAGGAGACGGAAATTCCGAGAGGCTGGAGGGGGGAGGGGAGAGGTCACCCAGCTAATGCCAACCTCAGCACCCGCCCTCTCGGTCCTTGGTCCACGCTGCACTGCTGGAGGAAGCAGTGGGAGCGGCCTTTGCCCTTGGCTTAGGTGAGGACGCTCAGATGGCCGCTCCTCCAGATGCTCTGCCCCGAGCTCCTGGCTTGTTGCTAAAAAAAAATAAAATGAAAAATTCACTGCCTAGTTCCCAGGGTCAGCCCCTTTCGCCCTCTGAGGGTCGCGGCTGTGAGACCTTGGCATCACTGGAGCCACAAATCTCCACGGAGAAGAGAGAGGGGCCGGGACAGCTACCTGCTCTCCCAAGGACAGAGTTTCAACTCTGCAGAAAGCCTTTGTAGGTCCCAGGCGCAGGGCTTTGGCTTCGAGCCTCTCTCGCTCACCCGAGGAGGATGAGGGGCCCCTTTTCAAGCAGCACCGGGAGCGAGTACCCTTCTCCTCCGCTGCCTCTGAAAGTGTGCAGGTCTGAGTGTCCTTGCGAATCTGCCTTTCCCCCAAGGGTCCCCTCCCTCTTAAGTTCCCAGGCCTGGGATCTGCAGCGCCAGATTTTGCAGAGGCGCAGGCGAGGAGTTGGGGGAGCTGGAGAAGGGACCCTAAACCCGCCGCCATCAGCTTCCGCGGCAGCGGCTTGGGCTGCGGCGTTGGTGCATGCGTGCCCGGCGCGCAGCCCTTCTGCAGCTTCGCCCGCCCAAAGCTTGCTCCCAGGCCCCTCTGGAGCTCCGCACCTTGAGCTCAGGAAAGAGAATTCTCTGCGCAGCCGCGCTCAGTCCTTCCTCTGGGATTTTCCTAAGAATCCCCACGAGTTGGCCACGCTTCCTTTGGGGGTTTCCTTTCGATCAGCCCCCGCGTCCTAGCCTCGTCCTCAGCGCTGGGGTTACTCTCGCTCAGACAGGCAGTCCGATCACCAACTGTGGAAGCGGTGTTCCTCCTACCCTTCCTTGGGAGCCGCACAGGTTTCGTGCAGGGTGGCATCCCGACCCCCTCCCGACCCCTCTAATCTGGTTCGAGAAGTCGGCGGCCTGGTAGTTGGGGGCGGGGGTGGGGGGGGGCACGGGGAGGAGGTTTAACAGAAAGCGTGAGAGCCACCGGCCGGCTGTTATCTGGAGCTGAAGGCTGCGGTAATCGATGGGTTATTTTTACGCAGTAATAGGGCCCTGTGATTGCTCTATTAACCTTTAGACCTGTCTGAGGGACTCTCCGGCTCACAGCCCCGCGCGCTGGGGCCTCTAGGCACCGACGCCGACTCCAAACCTGGGCCAGCCACCTTCCCCGCCCCCGCTTAAGGGAGGAGGCTGAGGCGGGAGGGAGAGCCCTCTCTGCTGAGAAGTTCTGCTGGACTGTGGAGCTCCCCAACCGCCCTCCCCCCTGCTCCCGCCACGTCCTTGGGATTAGTGTAGCGGCGCCGCGGGCTGCTCTGAAAACAGAAAAGATCTGAGAGTCCGCAGGAGATGGGAAGCTTCGCCAGGCTGGGGTGCACATTTTGCATAAATACGTAAAATCGAGGGCTGGAGCCAGCGTCTTGCAACCTGGGAAGCTGCAGAGCAGGGGGAAAGGAGGGTTCCCGCCTCCAAACTCAGATCTGAGGGGCCAGTCCCAGGTTTGGTATTCCTTGCGCCTATCCAGAATTCCGGTCCAGGCGGGTTCCCCATCATCCACTACCCCCTGGAAACCTATAGCTGGCTGGGCACTCCTGGTGACCCAGTGCCCTATACTCGCTTGGGGGTCATCTTCCCCTCTACCAGTCCCACCCCTTGCCCACTGAGTCTAGGGCCGAGAGTATAGGGCCAAGCCGGACCCGGGTCACCAGGAGGAAGGGGAGGGGAGGGGGAGAGAGGGGCTCCTTAATAAAGCTGACCCTGGGCAAAATTGCAAACCCAAACGACCTCCGCTAGGGCGGTGGGTGAAGCCACGCGCCCTGGCGGCAGCACTTTGGCGTTTGGCAAGGAGATCTCTGCGCCTGGACTTTGCCTGCTGGGGGAGTTTTTAGAACAGCCCTGCAGCCGGACGCCCAGCGGAGGTACTGCAGTCCTGCCTCACCCCCGCCCCCCGCCCTTGCACGTGACTCCCACCGGCCAGTCAGCAGCGGCGAGCCGGAGCGCAGGGGCCAGGGGACCCAGGCGGCGAGTTAGGGACTCGGAGGCTGCTGGCACTGTGGCTGCGAGAACCGCCGCGGCCGCGGCCCAAGCTTCTGGGCCCGGGAGATCGCTCGCTCGCAGCCCTCCTGGGAGACCCAGCCCCCGCAGGTACGGCTTTTTTTCGTTCCTGACCTTGCCCTTTCGCGCGGATCGCGACACTCTGAGCTCCCCGCGCTGGTGTGCCTGGGAACAGAGAGGTAACTAGTAGGTGGAAAGGAGATATTGGTCACTCTTCTCCTTCTCCAAATTAGCCAAAGCCCGCTCTCCCTTTGGCTCAGCAGCTTCTTTACAACAAAGTAAGATGTGGGGGGAAAGCAGAGAGAGAGATCTTTGAAGTTGCTCTTGGATTGTTTTGGTATGAACTTGAGCGGTTTTAATCGCGCTCCCGCGTGCAGTTAGTTTCTCCAGCCCTTGCTTGCGCCTCGCAGGCCAGGGCCCGGGTGGTGGTGATGGCCGTGAGAAATCACCCTGACCCACTGGCCCCGGGGCAGGCACACGGCGGCTCGAACGCGAAGGGGCTCCGACCGAGGAGTGCGATCCCGGGACGCGCAGTAGCTGTGGGAGGCAGAGGCCCCAGGGAGGCGCTCTGAAGTCTGAACGCCCAGACTGGCTATGTGCCCTTGTGATCAGCTTCCTCGCCTTTCTGACTGGGGTGCCAGGAACTAAACGCCCCCACAGAGCAACCCTACCCAGCCACAGCGTTTCTGGGTGACACTAGCGGCGAGCCGGAACCTGGGCGGAGAGCAGTGACGTCCCTCTGCTGGCCACGGTTCACCGAGGAGATCCAGGATCTTATGTCTCTTGGCTTTGGGCTGGTGTGGGGGTGCAGGGTCATCCAGGGGAGAGGAGGTCGCCCCAGTGGGGAACTGCCACCCTGTTGAGGCAATGAAGGGCCTTTCACTTGGAAGAACAGGGTGAGAGGGACCCCAAGGCCTGGGAGAATCCGGCAGCAAGGCTGACGCTGCAAGGGAAGGTTGGGGAATCGCCAAGGGAAGCCTTTCCTGTGTTTCTCAGAAAAGGAATGGGCAGCCAGGAGCAGGTTTCAGGCTGTTGAAGACCGGAAGGTTTTCTTGCGGGTGACGAGGCGAAGCCCCCACATTTCTGAATGCGTTCGCGTGTGACACAGATTTCCGCGCAGCCCGCCCAGAGGAAGGTGCGAGCTGAGCCCAAAGAGCAGGAGTGACCTGTAAATGGACGCGAACATTCTGGCGCTTCGGACCCCAGCTCTCAGAAATAGATCAGAAAAGGGCTGTGGGTTGCTTTTGCCCAGATAGATAGCCTTTCCTGGCTGGCCTGTGAGTTTGGGGGGAACTGGGATGAGTGATCAGAAATAGAAGGAAAATTGGGACATAGGCCTGGCCCCCACAGAGAAGCCAGACCTCTGCTATTCTCAGGGGCTCCCGGGCTCCCTCCGCCGGCGGAGGGACGGATGCCTGGACCCGGGCTCAGTTACTGAAAAAAGCAAGAGTTGTTTTAAGGAAATAGTTAATTTATTGGTGTGGTGTGTTTTTTCAGGAAGCTATAGAGTTATTTCTCCACCTTCTATTGTCCAGGAGTCCAATTCTGAGGCAATGCATGGGCCATTTAAAAAGACAGAGAATGGAAGACAAATGTTAGATTTATGACATTTCTAAGGTTTACATTTTAACACTTATAAGTTAGTATCTACTGAAAGTTGGATTGCAAAAATCATAAACCTTCCTTTCCTGCAGTTATGTGAGAAAAAACTCATGATGTTATGTTTCAGAACTGCAGACGTTGAGTATTACAGAAAATATAATGAAATAGGTCAACTACTTGATCTACAAATTAAATAGTGGGTATTTTATTAAGGTAAACCTATATATTTACTTACTCAAATGCAGAAATTTCTATGACGTATTAGGTTTTGGTTTGGGGGGGGGTTGCTTCATTTTCAAAGGGAAAGTGAGTGATCTCAGGTCAAAATTTTTGTATCCACCCTCTAACAAAACTTCTTACTATAAGGAAATGTCCACCAAATCAATAATTTATTGTACAGTTTAGAAGGCAAATATTTAGGAATCAGTAAGTGACTATATAATACAGTGCTATTTTCATCATTATTACTGGTGATGTTGCAAAAATGGTTAAAAGCACTTAGAAGATTCCATCTCCAGAATTTTTCATAATAATAAAGATAACCATTTATCTTTATCATTATATCTGAGGCACTTTCTTATGATACATTAGAAATCTGTGATGATAATAATAATAGCCATCAATTATGTAGAACTTTCTTGTGCTTGTTATAATAGTTTTTTAATAGACCCTGTATAAGTGGCTTCACATTTATTGATTTTTATTCTTACCATGACTCTAAGACAGATACCTTTAATATTTACAGTTTTGCAAATGCAGAAACTGAGGCTCCGAGAAAGAAGTTAAATAAGGTGTTTTTAAAGTCATTAATTCAGTCAGTGGAAAAGTCTGGATTTAGTAGATGGTGGAGTTAATATCTTTGTAAGTTTACTATGGCAATGAAAGAGAAACCGCTGTTAGGGGAAAAGAAGGAGTGTAGTGGAGATCCTCAAACCCCTGGAGCCCTACAGATCCCCTTCCCCCACCCCCTTCCCCTGTACTTTGATCTTCGGCAAGTTTCTCTCTTTTGTAAAATGAAGAGAGACACTTTTACTTAGTGGAGTTGTGGAGAAAGGGCCCTGAACAGAACAGGTGCTTCAGAACGAGGAGCTCTTATTATATCAGAAAAAGCGCCTGATAAAATCAAAACACAGGATATAAGAATATAATCAAGTCCTATGGACTGTTCTTTGCCTCTCTCTTTGGTGTTCTGATTCCAGACATGGGTGGACCAATGATTCTATATGAAAAATCCATTCAGTGAAGTCGGAATGGTCCAGTGATTAGTTCTGTAAAGGGACAATTTATGTTCCTCTCACTTTCTTGGTCTTACTATCCAATCTGCAACATCTCTAAAATATGTAACGATTTGCAAGAAACATGTATCCCTGTCTGATTTGACGTCCTCGTGGTACATAGTGTGAGATTCCACAATCCTTTTCACTGAGATGTAACAGACACTGATCATTTAGATCTTACCTCTAGTTGAAAATTATAAACAAAAATTTCTTAGGTTGCTGGGTTTTAATAAAGTTTGTCCTCCGTGGGCAATGTGAAGTTATTTCGTGGCCAGGTAAACGTAGGAATAGGTAGGGGGTCAGAGATGATAAGTGAAATTTCCTGGGTCCCAGGCACTCCAGGGAGACCTCAAACTCTTGGGTATATAAAATATGTATTGGGACAATAATATGGTTAAAAATAGGGTAAAAGAAAATCCTTCCTGACAATCGATACAAAAAAAAAAAGTTGGCCTAGATCACAACCAATAATCGGGAAGCCCACATTTCCAAGGGGCTCCTCCCCCAGGACTCGGTCAAGAGCCCTCACGGCCTCCGGAAAACAAAGACGGCAGCTTCCTTGGAGCCGCGTGGCTTCCAAAGCTGGGCCCCAGAGTGGTGACTGCGTTTGCGCTGCGGGAGAAGCAGCTCAGCCTGGGGAAAGGGGGCCCTGAGTGCTCAGGATGAACTTCTCTCCTTCCTCTCTCCTCCAGGACAGCGACGGCAGCGAGGAGGAAAGGAGGCAGCCTGAGCCCTGCGCCCCGGTCCTGCACACGGAGCAGCGGCGCCTCTGGCGCGACCTGAAGGCCCGTTTCCCACACCCCAGTCCAGACGCCCTGCCTGGCATCTCCCAGCCCTAGGCGCTCCTGACCTCCTCCACCATCTCCGGGAAGAACCAAACTTTTAATTTGGGGTTTTCTTGAGTAAGCAAGTCTTTTTGCTCAATGATGGATTTCTCGCGTATATATTTTTGAAGGATTTGAAGCAGCATTTGGTTTTTTGATCTTCATTTTTGTGACAGTCCCTCCCTCACCTGTACATTATATTTTTGTGTGATTATTGTTTTTCTTTCCGCTCATCGCTCCTTGACCCGCGAGTGAGAGGACTCCGAAGCCAAGAGAGCTCGCTCGCAGGGAGGATGTACCAGAGCCTGGCCATGGCCGCCAACCACGGCCCCCCTCCTGGGGCGTACGAGGCGGGCGGCCCCGGCGCCTTCATGCACAGCGCGGGCGCCGCGTCCTCGCCGGTCTACGTGCCCACCCCGCGGGTGCCCTCCTCGGTGCTGGGCCTGTCCTACCTCCAGGGCGGAGGCGGGGGCGCCGCGTCCGGAGCCACCTCCGGCGGCAGCACCGGTGCGGCCCCGTCGGGTGCCGGGCCCGGGACCCAGCAGGGCAGCCCCGTCTGGAGCCAGGAGGGAGCCGCCTACACCCCGCCGCCCGTGTCGCCGCGCTTCTCCTTCCCTGGCACCACCGGGTCCCTGGCAGCCGCCGCCGCCGCCGCCGCGGCCCGGGAGGCCGCCGCCTACAGCACCGGCGGCGGGGCCGCGGGCGCGGGCCTGGCCGGCCGCGAGCAGTACGGGCGCGCCGGCTTCGCGGGCTCCTACTCCAGCCCGTACCCCGCCTACATGGCCGACGTGGGGGCGTCTTGGGCCGCGGCCGCCGCCGCCTCCGCGGGCCCCTTCGACAGCCCGGTCCTGCACAGCCTGCCCGGACGCGCGAACCCCGCCGCTCGGCACCCCAATCTCGGTGAGTACTGAGTGCGAACACGGAGCCAGGTGGGGACCAGAGCAGAGGCTGTCCAGAGCCCTGTTTGGGGCATTAACTTTTCACGGGGTGGGGAGGCGGGGTGTTACGACGCGCGAGTTTCTAAGCAAAGCAAACCAGAAAGGGGGAAGCTGGTGGGGTGCGGCGACGGTGGGGGTGAAGGTCACAGCCCCAAGGAACCCGCACTCGGTGAAGTGAGGACAGGCTCGCCCTGAGAGGAGGCTGCAAGTGTCGGAGTCGGAGGGAGACGTCGGGGCTGGCTGGGCGCGGTGGGGGCGCCCGGGGCAGCGCCGGGCACTGTGCCTGCGGGAGGCGGACGGGCTCCGGGAGAGGAGCCGCCCCGAGCGCCCCCGGAGGGCGGCGCTGGCGATCGCTGCGTTTCTGCCCCACGTCCTCCCGGCCCTCGCTCGGTCCTCCGCAGGGGACCGGTTACGTCGGGCTTGGCAGCCAAGATCTCCTGGGCCATTTGGCGGCCCAGTTGCAAGATCCCTCGGCGGCAGATGATGTTCCTGCCGGGCTTTCACACCCGGCACGGAGGCGGGTGGGACTGGGCCGGCTTCCCGGGGGGGCCTCGGGGTCGCACTGCCGGGACCGCTGTGCCCAGGAGTCTCTATGAAAGGCGGCTGCTCAGTGTCCTGAGATGAATGAAGCGCAGAGAGGTTTCTGTAATCACGCAGACCCGCCTGGAACAGAGACGGACGTGCACGCAGATGCCTCTGTGTCCGCGGGCTGCGGTTAGAACTAGCATCGCCATGGGCGCAATGGAATATTTCCTTTGAATGTCACACCCGGGAAAGACGCCAGACGCGTGTCCCCACTGCCCAGATTTGCGGATGAACCGAAGGAAATCTGAGGAAGAGCCTCGGCGCTTCGGGCTGGTTGGGGAAGGGAAGTGGCAACGTCTAATTAAAAATGCAAACGACCTCTGGGCCTGGATGGGGTGTGGATGGCGCTGGCTCTTGTGAGGGAGGGGAAGCCCAGACTGGAGAAACAAAGTTAACATTTATTGACTACCTACTAAGTGCTAAATCCTTTCACATTTGTTCTCGCTTTGAAGAGTAAAGCCTGTCCCTCCCAGGTTTCCAGTCTCCGGCGGGCTCGGAGGAGGACCCGGGCTTTGAAGAGCTTTTAAATTATTCTCGGACCCTGGGCGGCCAGGGGAGGTCCCCAGGGGAGTCCAGCCAAATACACATCTCACGTGAACTGATTAACCGTGGAAGCGGCGCCGGAGCTGGATCTGTGGCTCCTAGTTTCCCCCTCCCCCTCGCGGGGGAGCCAGACGGCACACCCCAGGGGAGGAGGGAGACCTCCGGAGGCTTTGGGAGGACCTGAGAGAGATAGCGCGCCCCTCATCTCCATACAATGGCCGCTCCTGTGGCTGTATGGGTGGGTGGGTGCGTGGGGTGGGGCACTTCGTCGCCCTGCATTCTTAGAACTCTGGCTCTCGCAGTGGTTCTCAACCTTCTGGCCCTTAAATATGGTTCTTCATGTTGTGACCTAACCATAAAATTATTTTCGTTGCTACTTCATAACTGTAATGTTGCTACTGTTATGAATCGTCATGTAAATATCTGATATGCAGGATGGTCTTAGGCGACCCCTGTGAAAGGGTCTTTCGACTGCCAAAGGAGTTGAGGCCCACAGGTTGAGAACTGCTGCTAGAACTTCTGGTTTAAAAGAGGTCCCTAGCTGGGTGGCTCAGTTGGTTAGGGCATCATCCTGAAATGCCAAGGTTGCCGTTTCCATCCTCAGTTAGGGCACCTACGAGAATCAACCAATGAATGCATAAATCAGTGGAACAACAAATCAATGTTTCTCTCTTTCTCAACTAAATAAAAATAAAAGGGTGCCATAGTTCCACTTCTTTTAACTTGGAGGTGGGGTAGGGAGGTTGATCCCTAACCCCTATAATCCTGGAGCGAGAATTTGGTGTTTGGTTAGGGAAAAAAGGGAAGGTCAAAAGCCAAAAATGGACAGTACTTCCTGGTCATCAGAATGACCACTGCAACCACGCAGAAAACAAAAACAAAAACGGTGTGAGTGCAGGCAGTGAGTATTTAGATCCTAAAATGTAGCCCATACCATGCAGGAGGGTGTTGGGGAAGTAATGTTTCCCAAATTCCAGTGTCAACAGATGGCAAGCTGACGTCCAAGGAGTGCTCTCTTCCCAAGAAGTGTGGCTGTCTTCCAGGCACTCTGCTCTGTCCCACTGGCTCAGGAAGTCCCACCTGAAGACAGCTCTTGGGTCTGGTCTAACAGCTGGATTGTCTCTTCTGCACATAGCCAAGTGTTTTAAATGGGCCAGTCATGAAAGATTCCGTGTTATAATTGTGAGGGAACACGATTGAATTTGTTGGCATTCACATCTTCCGGTGGCACTTAGATATAAGCTATTAGGGTAAATGGCTGGTTTTTAATACACACACACACACACACACACACACACACACACACGATTTCAGAGAGGAAGGGAGAGGGAGAGAGTGAGAAACACTCAATAATGAGAGAGAATCATTGATAGGCTGCTTCCTGCATGTCCCCCTCCCCCCGATGGGAGTGGAGCCTGCAACCTGGGCATGTGCCCTTGACCAGAATTGAACCTGGGACCCTTCAGTCCATAGGCTGGCAGATTATCCACTGAGCCAAACCAGCTAGGGCGTGAGTAAATGGGTTTTTATATGTTCCTCCTATCACGTGGATTCTCCTGAAAATGCCTGCTAGCTTTCTCAAGAACCAATCCTGGCACGTTAGCTGGCAGTGACTGATAGAGGGATGATGATAAAGAAGTACTGATTCCGCAGTGTTTACTGAGAGCTTGCTGTGTGGAGCTGCCACCAGGCCCTAAGATGGCCACATAGTGTGGTGGTGTGACTCAGGCAAACCCAGATTCAATTTCACGTGTCCCTGTGATCTTGGTTGGGCAAGTTACTTACCTCTCTCTGTCTCCTCTGTTTTTCTTTAGAAAAGGACAATGTAACTACTTTTAGTGTTCTCTTAAATGAGAAAAATAAGGTGATGTTTGTGAAGTACTTGGCCCCTCATAAATGATGGCTATTTCATTAAACAGTCTCACACTCTGATGTAGAGTGACCAATTTTCCTGATTTGCTCAGGACTGAGGCGTTTTCCAGGACTTGGGAATTTTAATGTTAAAACTAGGACAGTCCCTAACAAATGAGGATGGTTGGTCACCCTACACAGACATTAAAATGGGTAAGTGACCCCGCAGCATGCTACAGTAATAAGCTCAGAGCAAAGGAGAGACGAAAGAGGTTGTTCTTCCCCTTGTCTAGGCATCTGGAAGCCTTCACCTAAGTGATGCCATCTCCATTTGGCCTTGAAGGCTGAGTAGGAGTTTGCCAGGAAAAGTACCTGCAATTTGAAAAGAAAAAAGAAGCCCTGGCCAGTGTGTCTGAGTGGTTAGAATGTTGACCCGCACACTGGAGGGTCACCAGTTTGATTCCGGTCAAGGGCATGTACCTGGATTGCAGGTTCTATCCCTGGCCCCAGTTGGGCAAGTGCAGGAGGCAACCAACCATGTGTCTCTCTCACATCGATGTGTTTTTTTCCCCTCTCTCTTTCCCTTCCTGCCCTTCCACCTTCTCTAAAAAAATCAATGGAAAAATATCCTTGGGTGAGAATTTAAAAACCAAGAAGAAGAAAAGAAAAAAGAAAAAAAGTTGTGCCCATTTACTATCACACTATAGTACCATGAATGATACAATATAGCTTGGTATTTACCATCATAGGTAAAACCACAGACTAATTCACCCTTCACTCCAAAACTGATTATAATTTTAATGAGGAGAAATAAGACACACCTCTCTTTTTCTATAATATGACTCTCCTTAGTTTTAACAATATCTTGCCAGAATACTTATGTTGGATTTGTAATAAGGGAGAAATCAAAGTAATAAAAGCTAATAGGGGCCTCTGGAAAGCCCTGCACTTAGGTGGGAAAGAATTTTTCTACTTTGACTGCAATGTATATGAACTTAATTCACTCCAAGTTCAATATGAGTCTTGACCCTAAAACAGCAGTTGAAATCGTTAATTAGGCAGCATTAATGGAATTATGTGACCTTGCTGAGGGCAGGTACAGAGTCTTATTCATATTTAAGTGCCTGGCACATGCCGGGCACTTGGCAAATATTTGAGAAGAGATCTAGGAGGCAATTGCCTCAGTCCCCTGCCCAGGTCAAACTGCACACAATGGCCACTTAGGAGGCCAACTGGGGAGCCTTAGAAAAGAGTGCGCAGTGTGGGAGAAGGTTCTGGAAACTTTGGGAAACCACTGGAGCTGTTGAGATTGCAGAAGTCACGGGGTGGATAAGTGAGGGTGAGAGTGACTGTGTACACAGATAGCTAAAAGGCAAACGTCTGTGGCCTTCTAACCTTGTGCTGCTCCAGGTGAGCCGGTGTTAAGTTTGAGAACACTTTCTCACACTTGATCGTAGTTGTTGAAATGGAATAGAGGACATGGTTCGTCTTAATAATAAGCCCCTGGGCACTGGAAGTGCTTAAAGAGAGACTGCGTTGCCACGGGCCAGTGGAGCTTTGCAAGGAATTCTTGCATTTCATGGTTGCAGTTCTGTGTTCGTGTTCATGTGAAATAGCTGTAGTAGGGCACTGTATCTGACTGCTTTTAAAGAAACCAATCACAGCGGTTACACAGGTAGAGTAATTTGTCAAAACTGGAGGAAAGGTACTATTAATCAAATGAGTATTTTATTGCATGTACATCACAACACAAAGTTGATTTTTGTACCAATTAATGCTCGTACATACATAAGGCTGAAAAGGGAACAATGGAAGTTATATGTAAATATGCCTGGAAGGAAATGGCACTTTGGTAGATGTTACTGGAAACACTATTAAAATGTGTTTTATTATAAAATGACACTTCTTTTTGTGTAATAGAGAAACAATCAATTATAATATTTCCAAAGGATCTCAAAATTTTTGAAACATTGACGAGGTTGGTTAAAAAAATTAACAGTACAGTAAAATACATGTATACGACTCTATGTTACCCAGATTGGTTCCTTTAAAAGCTTTGCCTCATTCACTGTATTCTGAGTGCATGATGTAGGTTGGAGGAAAATTCTTTTTTTTTTTTTTTAATATATTTTATTGATTTTTTTACAGAGAAGAAAGGGGAGGGATAGAGAGTTAGAAACATCGATGAGAGAGAAACATCGATCAGCTGCCTCTTGCACACCCCCTACTGGGGATGTGCCCGCAACCAAGGTCCATGCCCTTGACTGGAATCGAACCTGGGACCCTTGAGTCCGCAGGCCGATGCTCTATCTACTGAGCCAAACCAGTCAGGGCTGGAGGAAAATTCTGACGTGCTCTCTTGATCTTCTGGGGACTGCTTATCAATGAGGCCAGTTGCTTTTAGAGCCAGTTCATTTATATAAGAAATTGTATAAGATCAACCCCCCCCCCCCCACTCCTGCAGTTCTTAATGTGTTTGGCTAGAGAATGATTTGTCAGTCTTTGAGAAAATCAAAGTTGTTTAACTTTCCGGTTACCACCCTGAGCAGGTCAGTCAGCCTTGGGCTGGTCTGTGGTGCTCAGCTAAGAACCAGTTAAATGGGAAAGGTGTGTGGGGACCTGTCACCTGCCCAGTTGTGCCTCATCAAAAGGTCAGGCCACATTTGCCAGGCACTTTCTGAGCCCTCGGGTGGAGTGATGCATGCACAGGAGACAGTTTTCGATAACACTTTCTTCTGTATCTCCCCACCCCCCTTTTATTTTATTTTTTTACTTAAATTTGCTAAGAAAACAAACATATTCTGAGGTGCGAGGAAACAGGAACTCTGATACCTGCGGGTGGGAGTGTAAATGGTTCCAACCATTATGAGAGCCCTTGGTGACAGCCAACAAATTACAAAGTAGGTTACTATTCACCCAGAAATTCAACTTCTAGGAATTTATTCTAGAAATAAACTGGCACATATTAGTTGTAGCACTCATTGTAGTAAAAAATAAAAAAATGGAAATAACCTAAGTGTGCATTATTAAGGGGCTGTTTGTATACATAGGGCACAGGCAAACAATAGGATATTGTGAAAGCATAAACATTCAGAAGTTCATTATGTTAATGGTATGGAGTCCTCTCTAAGAGATTGTAAGTGCAGGATGTGTGTGTGGCATGATATTTGTGTAAAAAAAAGAAAAGAAAGAAAAAACCTTTTATGTCTTTGAAAAGACTTAATTTATCTCTGGAAATAGTATGTGCAAGGAATTTGTAACCTTGATTGTTCATGGGGGGATAGCAGGGCCGGTGAAGAATAAAGGTGGAAATGAATTTTCACCATTTATACCTTGGAACTTTTTAAATTTTAAAACTTCTTAACCATTTTTAATAGTAACTTTGTGCCTCATTTTTAATTCATTAAATAAAAAAGAAAATCCATTTATAATACAGGGAGGTTAAAGTTAAGTTTTATTTTATTTTACCCCCTTAGCATTTTAAAGAGTATGGGTTAGCAGTGTTACATATATTCACATTGGCGTGAAACAGAGTTTCAGAACTTTTTCCTCTTGCAAAACTGAAACTGTGCCCATTAAACATCTGCTCATTTCCCAGTCTCTTAGGAATTGGCAACCACCAGCCTTCTTTCTGTCACTATGAATTTGACTAGTCTAAGTATCTCATATAAGTGGAATAGTACACTACTTGTCCTTTTGTGACTGACTTATTGCCCTGAGCATACTGTCTTCAATGTTTATCTCTATTGCAGTATGTCAGCGTTTCCTTCCTTTTAACACCGAATAATAGTCCATTGTATGTATTTTGTGTATTCATTCATCCATCTTGGACACTTGAGTTGTTTCCACCTCTTGACTTGTGAATAATCCTGCTGTGAATATGAATGTGCAAATGCATCCTTTTCTTTCTTTTTTAAAAAAATATATTTTATTGATTTTTTTACAGAGAGGAAGGGAGAGGGATAGAGAATTAGAAACATCGATGAGAGAGAAACATCAATCAGCCGCCTCCTGCACACCTCCTACTGGGGATGTGCCTGCAACCAAGGTACATGTCCTTGACGGGAATCAAACCCGGGACCCTTGAGTCTGCAGGCCGAAGCTCTATCCACCAAACCGGCTAGGGCCAAATGCAACCTTTTCAATTGTGAATCATGTGAGTATATTACCAATTTAAAAAGTTAAACCAATAAAGTTTTTGTTTATAAAGATCACCCTCACCCTAGCTGGTTTGGCTCAGTGGACAGAGTGGACTGACCCTGGTTCAATTCTGCTCAAGGGCACATGCCAGGTTACTGGCTCGATCCCCAGTAGGGGGCATGCAGGAGGCAGCCAATCAATGATTCCCTCTCATCATTGATGTTTCTATCTCTCTCTCCCTCTCCCTTCCTCTCTGAAATCCATAAAAATATTAAAAATAAATAAATAAAAATAAATACCATCCTCTTCTTTTTATTTATTTATTTGTATATTTTTAGATCCTCACTAGAGGATATTTTTCCATTGATTTTTTTTAGAAAGAGTGGAAGAAAGAGGTTAAGACAGAAAGAAATATCCATGTGAGAGAAACACATCTATTGGTTGCTTTCTGCAAGCAGGCAATCAGGGCCCTGGCCCGGAGGAGCCTGCAGCTGAGGTACATGCCCTTGATCAGAATCGAACCCAGGACCCTTTGGTCTGCAGGCTGACGCTCTATCCACTGAGAAAACTGGCTAGGGCTAAACCAATTAAGTTTTTGAAGGCGCATGCAGTAGTCATGAATTAACTTCCTGAAAGTCTTTCCCCCTTTTTTTAATGGGGTTCTATATTTAGGTTATGGATGCGTAGGAAAAGTACTTCAAAACAAATAAATGGCTTTTTAATTTGGCTTTTGATTTTTGCTACCTAACAGATTGCTTTACTGCAGGGACAAAAACCCTTTTCCTACTCTCAATATCTATGGGGTAGCAGATCTCAGGCAGCAATTGTCGATTGTCCCCCTTCACCCCTTCCCTACACACACACACACACACACACACACACACACTGATATGGCTCCCCCCATGGGCACATTCACTGGTGTGAGCATTTCTCGCACCCTCAGGTTATATCAGGGCTAGATTTCCCAAAACCACTAACCTAGGGCAGTGGTGGGATTGTGTTAGAAAACAAATTATTGTTTTCCAGGGCAAGGTAAATCTTTTAGCCAATTCCTTTCAGCCTGTTCTTTTAAGACAATTGAATAGTATGCAATTTAGAGCTGAAGCAAGTTGCCAATGTTGCTGCTTCTGTCTGCATAAGAAAGAGGCAGGATGGCTGGTTTTATCATTCCTTTCCTCCAGAAGAGGGCAATTCTTGAAGACCCGAATGCTGCTGCTGCTTTAAGAACTTAAAGGGGCCTTTTTGACATCTATAAGTGTTTGTCTGCTGGTGCCTCTTTGGCCTGCACATTCTGAATAAGGGGCAATAATGCTCTCTCATGGTTTGGGAATGACTGTCTCTGCTGTATTGACCTTGGTCTCATGTAGCACACTCCATGAGGAATTATTTAAACATTTTATTGGCTACCTATAGAGCTAATCCTTTGTCTCCTTCTAATAAAAGAAGATAGGAAAGAGAATATGAGTGGGGTTATAATAGGAATAACCTCTGGTCTGTTTTAAGTTGTATGAAATAGAAGTGCAAGGTTGGGTACCTTAATGTTTGGAAACTAGCTAATAACTTTTTAAAAATAAATTTTTGTTATTAACTTTGGAGAGGGAGAGAGAGAGATAGAAATATCAATGATGAGAATCATTGATCGGCTGCCTCCTGCATGCCCCACACTGGGGATCAAGTCCGCAACTCGGGCATGTGACTTGACCAGGAGTCGAACCATGACCTCTTGGTTCATAGGTCAACACTCAACACTGAGCCACACCGGCCAGGCTAGCTAATAACTTTTTAGGGATAATAGCCTATATCCTGTGCTATATATATATACCCGTATCTTGCATTTTATATGTGCAATTTCTATATAGGAAGTTAGATCCTTTATTAAGAGTCAATGAGGAAGTTAAGAACTTTTAAGTCCTTCCTGAGAAGTAGATATTTTCTCCGTTTTGCTGGGTAGGAAATTGATGCTCAGAAAGATTAATCAATCTGCTCCAGCTCCCACTGGTAGAACACGGCAGCTCTGGTGTAGAACCCACATAAATCCAACTTCCAGGACTGTGTTTCCCCCTATTTATCACACTTTTCATTAGCGCTTATCCCTGCAGAAACAGAAGGTGTGTGTTGGTGGAAGGACTCAAGTAAACCTTAGGCTTTTCTGTTACTTGGCTCTCCACCTGCTCCCTCTCCCCAGTGTAGTTTCTCGTCTGTGTTTTCCTGCTTCCCCCAATGTCTCTCCAGTGCAATGTCTTCCCGAGTGACCATCCATCTCATTCTGATACTGCAGAACTTGCGATGTTAGGAATCCCTGCCTTGCACAGACTTCCTTTTCAGCCTCCTGATTCTGGCGTGCAGAGAATTACAGAGAGATTTCCCAGAATTCAGACCCTCCACACTGGAGGATTGGCACTGAGGGGAGGGGGGATAGGGACCCAGACAGGGGGGTGGTTTGGCTGCATAAGAGCAAAACCATATGGCTCTCAAATACCTTTCCTAAACGAAAATGAAAACTGTCTTTTCTGTAGATTCAAATGTATTTGTGGGAGGAGCAGAGAAGGTGTGTGTGGGAGGGGAGGGGGGGCGGGACGACACAGTAATTATGTTTTTAATGAAGGTGGGAGTAGAGGCATGGATCAAGAAAATGAACAAAACCCCAACCAGACGAACCCGTGTGGCATTGCTCTGAGCTGAACACAGAAGCTGTTAGTGGAAGCTTTCTCCTTTCTGGCAGGGGGCCTATGGTTTTATCTATTACTGCTTTGTAATCAGAATTGAACTGGGATATTCAAGCCTCTTATCTGAATGAAGGGAATTTGCTTTTCTGGCCTTCAGCATTTTGCAGAATCTCCCAAATTGACTTCATGTCTTTAAACATCTTCTTTTTCCCCAAAGGAGGAATATAATCCAGGCAGGTAAGTCATTCCATATGTTTAAAGTCACTGAGAGGCCTCTGCAGGTGTGGAATGCCAGGCTGTCTTCCTCTCGGTGTTGAATAGTCACAGGTATACTTTATTTGGGAGGACAGTAAATCAAGGAGTCACTACCAGAATTTAGTGAGAAGTTTTTGAGGATTAGTAAACCAATCACAGACCCAGCTTGGCTTCTTAAAATTGAATTCAGTCCTTAAATTATTTTCTTAATCTTCCTTTTTTTCTTCCCGGTTCCAATCTTCGTTTCTACTTCTAGCAATCCAGTCAAACTTTATCACCTCCATTCAGAATTGATCGATAGCAACTGGTGAGCAGGTTAATTATAATCACAGAATAAACGCTGAAGTCTCAAAGTTCACCACTTTCGCGATGTTTCCAAACCCTGCAGGGACCATGCCAAGAGACGCTCATTGACCCATTCAAGCAGGTGTGGGAGTTTGAACCGGGGGCAGACAATCGGATCTGATTCAAGACAACACAGTTTGGTTTCTTATCTGCAGCTTTTCCTATCTTATGATGTCTGTCATTTCAGATAAAAAAGTTCAGTCAATCGAGCAGGGAAATGGCAAGTTACATTTTCTTCTGATAAAAGTTTTCTAGTTGCTGTTTTATCAGATTGGTTTGAAATTGTATGTGTTTCTGTCAAGGTCTGCAATGACCTTTTCAGATATTTTATCAGGTATTAGGTGGGGAAGCCTCCCCCCCCCCCTTTTTTTTCTTTTTTCTTCGACCTAGCAAAGAATGACCTGACTTCCAAGACCATAAATCAAACCAGGTAAAGAGAGGCAATAATACAGGTTACCCTCAAAATTGAGTAGGCGGGGAAAACAAATAACAAATAAAACCTTTCCCTGGCATATGGAGAGAACTTAACTTGACCCTAAAGAAGGAATGTGGTTCTCACGGAGTGCACACTTAATAGGAAAAGACTACTTATTTAAAAAAAGAAAATATTTTCCAGGTCAAAGATGCCTTCAGAAAGAAACGTATTTTTTCCAATAGTATCAGAAAAAGTTAATTCCTGTTTTATTGAACTCGATGTATGTTTAATATGGAAAAATAAAAAACACATATAAACCAATGCACAAATATTTGATAATCTTACCATCCAAAGATAACCATTGTTAAGCATTAATCTTTTGACTTTTTAGTTACCATACATATGCAGGCATGTGTATACATTTATGTTTAAACAACCATAAAAGTTACTGTTTAGTTATTTCATCATTGAAGAAAGTTTTAATGAGATTAGTGACCAAGACTGGCTCCTGCAGATGATCTCTTAAATCAGGGATGAGAATGTCTGTCCTGCAGGCTGTATAAGACCTGAGAAATCATTTGGTCTGGCCCTGCCAATGCATTAGGGGTAAGTTAATTAAATGTTTAACCAAATATAGCAAGCTAATTTTTTAAAATATATTTTTATGGATTTCAGAGAAGAAAGGGGGGAGAGAGAGAGAGAGAGAGAGAGAGAGAGAGAGAGAGAGAGAGAATGAGAGAGAAACATTGATCGGCTGCCTCCTGCATGCCCCCTACTAGAGACCAAGCCTGCAACCAGTATCTAACCTGGGACCCTTCAGTCCATAGGTGGACACTATCCACTGAGCAAAACTGGCTAGGGCCAGGCTAATTTTTAAATTGATAATTTTGTGTAGCCCTCGAATGATGTTATAAATATGCAAATGGCAGAAAAAAATTTCTTCACCCCTGCCTTAAATAGAGCAAAATGGGAATTGATTGAAAAAACTGCCAATAATAAATAGCCAATCAAACGGGAGAGTTGTGTGTCAAAACATAGTTCTTTAATCTTGCAGTATATTATATAGGGCCAGTGTAAAGCTTGAGCATATTTGTAAGTTCTCAACAGTTGCCCCCTTGAAGTGATTTGTGAAGCTCCGATTTACTGGGAAACGTGAGCAGTAGCTCCCAACCCATTTTTTTAGGGGAGATCATTGAGGTGAAGCCACATTGGTCTGGCACCAGAGGCCCTGAGAATCATGTCCTGTGCTCGAATTTTCATGCTGGATGATTCTGGACCACTTATATGGCTCTGTGAGCTCGAGTGTCTGCATTTATAAGGTTAAGAAATCAGCCAGGAGCAGAAATGCTAAAAAGGGCTGCTCCAGGGCCCTTTGTGAGATTAAAAATCCAGGGTCTTATGGCATCCCCATGATAATAGCCGATGTGGGCTGGCCTTCCCCATATCAAAGCTACCATAGTAACACATAGCCTTTATGAGCTTGCATCAAACTCAAATCCATGCAGTCTGTGTAAAGCAGGTTTCCAAGGCAACCTGCCTCATTTTAAGTGGCAGTATCTGTGAAATTTTGGGTTTGATGGCCCAGTTTTCTTTTTAATTTGTTTGTCTTTAGTATATTTTTATTTATTTCATAGAGGAAAGGGGAGGGAGAGAGAGATGGAAATATCAATGATGAGAGAGAATCATCAATTGGCTGCCTCCTGCATGTCCCCCACTGGGGATTGAACCCGTAACCCTGGCATGTGCCCTTGACCAGAATCGAACCTGGGACCCCTTGGTCTGCAGGCTGACACTCTATCCACTGAGTCAAACCAGCTAGGGTTATTTTTTTTTTTTCTTATAATAATAAAATACTTAGCTACTGAAATGTAAAAATAACTTAGGAACCCATGGGTTAAGTGACCTCAGAGTTGGTCTCAGTTTCTTGTTCCTTTGCTTTTTGGTTATTACTAAACACATTCTGTGTCTGAGCTCCTAGGAGGCAGTAGAGATCCACAGAGGGTAGAGCTCTGCTACACACACCAGTACCAGACACATTTGCTCCATCCAGCAACCAGCCAGCAAATATTTCTGCCTGCTTCCTGTGAGTGGGGCACTTGTTAGACTTCGGAGATCAGAAATGAACAAGATGGTCTCTGCATGCCAGCCGCTTGCTGTCTGGTGTGGGGGATAAAAGGGAATGTGCAGTCTCAGTGCAGGGAGAGCTGTAACAGCGTCCATCTGGGTTCCATGGGAGCCCCTAGGATTCTTAAACTGCCCTTGGAACCGCAAGTTCAGACCAGGTTTCCTGGAGGAGGAGATTCCTGTGTTGAGACCTAAATGATGATGAGGAGTTTACTGCATGGAGGGAAGGATGTTCCAGGGTGAGAGTGTCTCGAGTCTGGCTAGTCCATAGTGTAGGGTGGGAGGGCATCAGGCTGGAAAGGAAGCAGAGGCATCTGAAGACTTGGACTTGGCCTCTTGGAGAGAAGAGATGAAAGGAGAACAGTGGGGTGGCAGGATTGGAGTAGCATTCTGGGTATAACTTTGGTTAGAGTGTAGACAGGCAAAAAGTAGTGGCGTTCCATTTTGTTTTGTTTTTGCCTCACTCTTGCAAGGCGAAGACTGCCTTTCCTCTGCATTTCTGCACTCGTCCCCAATTAGAGAACGAGCTCTGGTGGAAAGAAAGTGGCATGCTACAAGGATGTTTGGAGGAGTTCGAGTGCATGTGCTTTAGCAGTAGGACACCACGCAGCGTGTGGTTTGTGTCCATTCTGAGATGAGAAGAAGGGGCAAAAATTGAGGTTGATCCTAGTTCCCAAACCAGATGCTACCTTCCCTGTCCAGGGAAGGAAGAGGGGTGTGGCTAATCTGATCTCTGAGGCTGGGTCCCACCCTCTTGTAATCCCACCTTCTTTTGTGATAATAGTGAGGTAAGTGATGGGATTGGTCTTGAATAGAATATTGATAATTACAGGGGAAAGTACTGTTTATTGGGGTAAGTATCATGAGACACCTTAGAATCGATTAGCCAGAGCACCAAGAGGTATAGAGGTGAAGATGAAGATTTTAAGTTCAATTCTTGCCTTTTAAACAAATTTTAAATATGTTAAATTTCAAATATATGCAGTAGAGAGTAATTCTTCATCCCTCAGCTTTAAACAAATATCAACTCATTACCAGCTATGTTTCATCTATATCCCCTCTGCCCCCTCCTCCCTAAATCCCCAAATGATGTTATTCTGAAGGGCATTCCAGACAACTTACTGTTTTATCTATAAACTAGAGGCCCGGTGCACAAAAATTTGTGCACTTGTGTGTGTGTGTGTGTGTGTGTGTGTGTGTGTTGGGGGGGTGGGGGGGTCCTCAGCCGGGCCTACACCCTCTCACAGTCTGGGACCCCTCAGGGGATGTCAACCTGCTGGCTTAGGCCCACTCCCCAGGGGACCAGGCCTAAGCTGGCAGTCAGATATCTTTCTGGCAGCCCGTGAGCCCTTGGGGGTATGTCCACTTGCCAGCAGGGAGCAGGTTAAGCTGTAGTTGAACATTCTTAGTGCTGCTGAGGAGGCAGGAGAGGCTCCCACCCCCACCACCACTGCTGTACTGGCAGCTGTCAGTCTGGCTTGTAGCTGAGCAGAGTTCTCCCTGTGGGAGCGCACTAACCACTAGGGGCAGCTCCTGCATTGAGCATCTGCCTCTGATGGTCAGTGTGTATCATAGTGACCAGTCATTCCCAGTCGTTCTGCTATTAGGGTCAATTTGCATATTATCCTTTTATTATATAGGATACTCTAAAAGATATAAGGGCATGTATTACAAACATAGCCCCACTGCAAGTATCACTCTGATACAAAGTAGCTATCACTCACTAATATCATTAAATATACAGTCAGTGTTCAAATTTCCCATTTGTCTAGTTTTCTTTAACATTCGTTCAAATCAGGATGTAAATAATAAATAAGGTCTATATATTGCCTCTTAAGTTTCTTTTAAGCTATAGGTTCCCCTTTCACCCTTTAATCTTTTTCTTTCAATATATTTGTTAAAGATACTAGGCTTGCCCTAGTATCTTTGGCTCAGTAGATAGAGCGCCGGCCTCCGATCAAGGGCACATGCCTGGGTTGTGGACTCGATTCCTAGTAGGGGGCATGCAGGAGGTGGCCGATCAATCATTCTCTTTCATCGTTGATGTTTCTCTCTCTCTCCCTCTCCCTTCCTCTGAAATCAATAAAAATATATTTTAAAAAAAGATACTAGGCTTTTCCTGTAGAGTTTCCTATAGCCTGGATTTTGTTGATTGATTTCTTTGTGACATTTAATGTTTCTCTGTCCCTTAATCTCATGTAAATCTGTGACTAGAAAAATAGACTTGATCACATTCAGCAGCCTTTGATGATCACTGCCTAGATCAATTATTTCTTTTTTTAAAAAAAATATATTTTATTGATTTTTCACAGAGAGGAAGAGAGAGGGATAGAGAGTTAGAAACATCAGCAAGAGAGAAACATCAATCAGCTGCCTCCTGCACACTCCCCACTGAGGATGTGCCCGCAACCAAGGTGCATGCCCTTGACCGGAATCGAACCTGGGACCCTTGAGTCTGCAGGCCGACGCTCTATCCACTGAGCCACACCGGTCAGGGCCTAGATCAATTATTTCATCAGGGGGTTACAAATGGTGACATTCTAATGCTCTCATTTTTTTCTCATTTATTATCTGGAATACATCTATAACAATAAAAAAATTTGGTTTATGAAATATTTGCCCTAACCAGTTTTGCTCAATGGATAGAGTGCCAGGTCCCAGGTTCGATACCTGTCAAAGGCATGTACCTTGGTTGTGGGGTTCAATCTTGAGTAGGGGGCATGCAGGAGGCAGCTAGTCAGTTTCTCTTTGATGTTCCTAACTCTCTATCCCTCTCCCTTCCTCTCTGTAAAATCAATAATATATTATATATATTTGATAACTCTGAGATACAGTTTGTAATGAAAGGCAGGAAAAATGCTTAATTCTTTTGCCTTACTTTTCAGCATTTAAAATAATAACTTCCCTTAGCATCCTTCAAAAATTACCACTGAAATGAATATTTTTGTCTCTTAATCCATGTAGTTATTATCCTAATTGATGTTCAGATTGTTCCATCTTTGCCAGTGGGAACTTGTTCAAATTGGTTCCTGAATTTTTTTATTTTATTTTATTTTTTTTACAAAATCTTAGTTTGACCTTTTCTTGCTTTCCGTATTACAAATTGTTCCAGGCTCTTCCTATGCATTTTCTCTTCCCAGACCTGGATTTGGCCACTTCTCCAAGCCCTGGCTCCTTTCAATGAGGAATAGTATTTGGACACGACTCTTACAGCTAGCTCTGCCAGTGAGCTTTTGGATACTGAGTTAGTCATTCAACATAGAGGTTAGGAAGTTCTTCCCCCACCCCACCCAAAGATAAGATAAAATTTATCAAGTGTTGATACCAATACTTTCTATTTAAATTTAGGTCTAAAAGGTGTTTTCTTCCCATTATGAATTTCTTTTAAAAAACCGATAAAATAAACACAACATAAAATTGACCATTTTAACCATTTTTTAAGTGTACACATTGCTGCGCAACCATCACTGCCATCCATATCCAGAACTTTTTCATCTTCCCAAACTGAGATTCTGTTTCTATCCCCCTTCCCCAGCCTCTGAAAAACCTTTCTCCATCTATCTCTGTGAGTTGGACTATTCTGAATATCCCATATAAGTGGAATCGTAAAGGATTTGTCCTGCCCAGTTGGCATGGCTCAGTTGCTGAGCGTCGACCTATGAACCAGGAGGTCACAGTTGGATTCTCAGTCAGGACACATGCCCCTGTTTTGGGCTTGATCCCCAGTAGGGGGCAGGCAGGAGGAAGCTGATCAGTGATTCTCACCATGATGTTTCTATCTCTCCTTCTTCCTTACTCTCTGAAATCAATAAAAAAATATATTTGTCCTTTTGTGTCTGGGTTATTTCACTTAGCTTAATGTTCTCCAGATTCATACATGTTGAACCCCCCCAAATTTTCTTCCTTTTAAAGGCTAAAAATATTCCATTGTATGTATCTATCACATTTTGTTTGTCTATTCATCTGGGGTGCTTCTGCATTTTAGCTATTGTGAATAACGTTGGTTGAGGTAAGAACATTTAAACCTGTAGAACATTTTTTATAAAAACCTGAGTCAAACAGAGGATATGCCTAGAAGCAAGATCTCAAGAATCTGAGGAAAAATGCCTTCCAAAATGACAGTTGGCAGTTTCTTTTATGCATTTGGGATTAGGGAGGGAACATAAGGAAGATTACGTGAAGGTGGAGGAAGCAAGGCAGGAATTGAATTACAGGATAGTTAACAAGACCCAGTGCTTATTCTCTTCAGGGTGGTTTCCCTTTTGAGGTGTCCAAAAGGGGGTGTTGGAGGTGTTGGAGGTAAGGAGGTGGCCCCTATAGCCACAGTTTGAAGAGGAAGAGCTGTGGGAAGTTATGTGTAAGACAACTTCCATTTAGGAGGTGTGAGCCTAGATGCACAGAAACAATGGACAGAACTTGCTTAAGGCAAAAATAAACCTTTTACTAAAGAAGTTATATGCCTGGAGCATGCCCAGTTTATGACAGACCACCCCGTGACATTACTTCCTGTACAACCGCTTGTTCTGTCCACAGGTTGTTTCTCATGGTTGTACAATATCTGCTGAATCCCTGCTTTCATTCTTTTGGGTATTTACCCAGAAGTGGAATTGCTGGATTGTATGGTAATTCTGCGAGGTTCTGAGAAACTACAGTACTATTTTCAATGGCAGTTTCTCCATTTTATATCTTAGATGCTTCTTTACATCTATAAGTCTTTTGTCCACACAAAAAATCCATTCTCAACAACACCACAATAACTCCTAGCATCCATAGAGTCTCATCAAAACAATATCAGCATTTTCACTAACAGTAGACTATTGCAACCGTTTTATCGGTTTTAGCCATTCCTTGCCTTTTACTTTGGGTTTACCACCAGTGTTTCTAGCTCTTGGCTTTGAATTCTTCTTCAGGTACACATGCAGGGTTGCTCGCAGTGGACTCTCTCTACTCACCTCTCCATGAAGTGCTCCACCCCAGATGGCCACCTGTGTCGGGCCTTTTCCCAGCATTCCAGCAGCTTGGTTAGATAGAGGGACTGGCAAGGTTGACACAGTTGGGACCAAATATGGAGGGTCTTGAAAATCAGGCTGAGGTGTTTGGGGCTTTATGCGTAGAGGGCAAATGTGATTCAATCAGTAGATTGGGAATATATACACACTGTGCGTGTGTATGTGTGTGTGTGTGTGAAAGAGAGGGAGAGAGATATGAGATATGGCTGGCATGGAGGCAGATAGCAGGTGACTCAGAGAGAGGCTGTCAGCAGCATTCTTTAGCCTGGAGAACAAGTGAGTGATGGCAGAGGACATGGAAGAAAAGTCAAGGGGAAATCACCAGGCCAAACTGGTCAAGGAAGGGCATGGATGAAGACAGTGGTCATTATCTTTCTATTGAGCCCCTATAGCCACAGTTTGAAGAGAAAGTTATGTGTAAGATAACTTCCGTGCACCTCTCATCTCCCATTTACATGGCCTGGGGAGCGGGTCATTCTGAAGTTGCCCACCCAGAGATGGCATTTGAGTTTACGTCATTTCTTTTGGATTCTAAGCTATTCTTCCATGTTGTCATGGAGACTCTCTCCTTAGACGGTTGATAATTTCCCTCTTTCTTAGTTGATAATTTCCTTGTGGGGGTGGAGATTATGAAAAGGAGGAACACTTGGAAGCAAATGAGACACTGAATCAAGGCAGGAATCCCGGATGTGATGCCTCACAACACTGACCAGTCATGTGGACCAGGCCAATAACATTGCTTCACTTCTGTGAGATTCCACTTTCCCTTCAGGAATTTGTAGCCCCTCCACCCCCCACCTTAATTTGCTGGATTGAAAAGGTCTGGAGGAACTTTTGAGTAGAAAGTTGAGTCAATTGTTGAGTAGAATTTCTCACCCCGCATTTCCTTTTGAGCCTCCCCCATTGTTCGAGGGCTGGGGAATCTGATTAATCACTTCCCCCTTCTGCCTGGCAGCCACTGCTTGCTGGACAGCCTGGGAAACAAGTGGCACTTGTAGGGAGGAACCATGCAGAAACGGGAAGGCTCTTATTTGACTTCTTTCCATGGAGAGAGGAGCACATTCTACTGCCTTTCCGGAGTCCCTTGTGTTTTACCACTTTGGCTTGGTGAGTCTTGTGCTTTGATGGGACAGCCAGGGTAATTAGATCTTCTGAGTCCAGCTGTTGACTAGAGAGAGAGACTTTCCGTCATCGTGGTGGTTAACAGCATGGATGCTGGAGCCTGGCACACTGAAAGTGCTGCATGTTAGCCTTTATGACCCAGCACCTTGGCAACCCATCTGATTGTACCTGATGGTCTCGTTTTTCTTTCTATCCTAATAATTCCATGATGCTTTATACACAGACAACTTTCGTCTCTTGTTCTGACTCACCTGACTTTGGAAGAACTAGAAGCAAACAAGGAAGAATCAGAGAAAACAGATCACACTGCCTCTTAATAGCAGAGAGGGAGCAAAGTTGGCCCTTCCTATGAATTACATGAAAGCTGGGTGGGATCTCTTGTGGAAATCTCTCTGTGGGCATCTGCAGCCTCTGACAAGGCTCCAGGCAAATTTCCCAAGAATTGGACATGGCCAGTATTTTCACTGTAACTTATGGTGCTATCCTTGTAGTTGGATTATAGTTCCACTAGACTGGAAGTGTTTCCAGGGCAAGAATTATACCTCATTGCCCGGCCGGTGTGACTTGGTGGTTGAGCGTCCACCATCAGGACATATGCCCAGTTTGTGGGTTTGATCTCCAGTAGGGGGTGTGCAGGGGGCAACTGATCAATGATTCTCTCTCATCATTGAAGTTTCAATCTCTCTCTCCCTCTCCCTTCCTCATTTCATACATATTTCAGAGTATATGTATATGCAAAAAGAAGTATACCTCATTCATTTTGGGGTCTGTGATACAATTGCATGCTAAATACAAAATAAATGTTCATTTTCTGAAAAGGTAAAGTCTGGAATTCACCCTAAGATGTACAACGCCTTTGGCTCCATATTCATGCTGCAGTCTGGCACTGTTGAGACTGACCTGAGAGGCAGAGGCCAGGATTGGGCATGTCTCCATCCATGATCAGGTCTACAGAGAGAGGGGACCTTGTAGAGCTCTGGTTCAAGGCTGAGTAGTGAGGAGATTGAGGAGCTGTAAGAATCATGCCGAGGCAGCTAGAGCCTAGAAGGCCAGGAGAAGAGAGAAGAGCATAGAAAACTCCAATGGTATTCTCAAAGGTAACAACAAAGTAATAGGGCACCTAGAGGTGGGACCAACATTTTGGATATGGTGGGTCTGAAGCATGGAGGAGGGACATGCAGGTGAGATGTCCAGGAGGCTCACCACTCTGTTTGAAGCCATCACTTGAAAACAGGACAGAGCCTCCAGGGTAGAGAGTGACATGGGGCAGAGGAGCTCTGAGAGCTGCCTCTGATGAAAGTGGGAGGGGAGAGTGGTGCAGGGCAGGGTGACAGATGCAGATACTGGGTACGAGGAGCCAAGCAAGGCAGCTGAGATCATGGATAATTGGGTGCCCTCATGTTTTACCTTGTAAAGGCCACCTGGACTTATTCCTTGCTCCTGTGCTGTTCTGCTGGGCCCCGATGGTGTGTGCCCTTTGGGCTTCTAAGGCCCCCAACGTTTTCACATCCTCTCAGTGTTGTGAACCTGGAGCCACATCCATTGCAGTCATCCTCTGCCAGTTTATAGAGTCTTGCAGAATTCACTCATCAGGTTTGTCCTTTCCCACCCATTGAGTGCCTAAGTCCACTGTTTTCCCTCCTTCCCACCTTGCAGAGATTCCCTGAGATCCTTCTTATAGAGCCTCTTGAGGCAGCAGAGGGAGTTTGGGGTATGCACAACCGAAACCACCTCTCAACTCATCATAACAAACGGGCTCAGGAACTCAAAGATTCTCTGTAGAAACAAACTCTCCCATCAGATTCTGTTTAAAGGGCGTAAGTGCCTGTTGATTTGGGAGGCTGGACTCTGCCGGCCTGAAGTGCTTCACAGAAGTGACAGGACACTCTCCTTCAGGGAATGTTGATATTAAGTTTCCTGCCCTGTGTAAACACATCTCCAGGAATGGCATTAATAAAGGGGACCCTTTTCCCAGGACAAAGCAGAAGGGGCAGTGGGGGGGAGAAGGATGAAGAGGACGGATGCTGGGGAGGGGAGAGCTGGCCAAATGGACCATCTAACCAGTTGACATGGTGAAGGCTGAGCCCATTAGCCAGACTTTTTTCCATCATTTTCAGAACTTTTGCTTATATTCCTTGTTGGGACCTCCAACATTTTACTATTTGGCAGCTGATAAAAGAGAAGCAGGAGAGTCTTGTAATTAAGGGAGCGGGTTGAAGTCAGACACCTGATTTCAAATTGCAGCTCTTCCCCTTACAATGTTCCCCAGCTTTCACGTTCATAAATTTGAATAGCAGCTACTTCATAGGGTTGTTCTGAATAATAGGAAATGGTGTTCATGAAGCATAGTTCTTGACATGCAATAAACACCTTTCAATGTTAGCCAACAGACACCCATTTATAAATGTTCACCTTGGCTATTATCATTAAAGAAGATATTAATTCAGATGGAAGCTTTTCGGTTCCACTAATAAAGGGTTAGGTTGCACAGAAGTCTACCAAGTTGAGTTAAAGGAAGGTGTGGTTTTCCTTTTTTTTATTACAATTCACCTTCTTTCTTAGTATTAACCTACATTTAGAAACATAGATCCCATATCCAACTTAATGTTTATAATTCCTTAGATACCTAAGAAGTAACATTTGTCATAGCTTTAGAGTGTTTAAAATTCTAAACATAGGGGAGTTGGAACCAGTTGTCTACCTCCAGCGAGATCTGAACAAAAGGAAAAAATGAAGAAACTACTTGGGTTGCATTCAGAAAGGAACGATTTTGTAGGGCAGCTGTCTCTGGAACTCTGAGAACAAGTGAGACCCTCTTTCCCCTTGAGTTGCTTCAGTAGAGTCAAGTCTTTCCTAGAGTCTGAATCACACATCGCTGTGGTTAGCATTATCATGGTGCTAAATTGTGTTTATTAGTATTGAAAAGCAGGGGGCAAATCAACTGCCTTATGGATTTCTACTAGGAAATGCATGTAACCCATAGTGGCTGCTGGATTCTCAGTGGATTTGGAGATGGATGTGAAGAAATGGAGGAGTCGTTTATTAGTTGTTGGCTTTTAAAATAACCCAATCTATGCACCTTCCTGTGCATTCCTATCTCTGGGTAGTATGATGAGATACAACCAGGATCCAGGTTTCTTTGTGCCTCTCTCTCTACTTCAGGAGTGATATGGATTTGGTGTCTGTCCTAGAGGAAGTGATTGGCTGTCTTTTTAAAAAATATATATTTATTTATTTCAGAGAGAAAGGAAGAGGGAGAGAGAGATAGAAACATCAGTGATAAGAGAGAATCATTGATTGACTGCCTCCTGCACACCCCCCACTGAGGATCTAGCCTGCAACCTGGGCATGTGCCCTTGGCTGGAATCGAATCTGCGACCCTTCAGTCCGCAGGCCAACACTCTATCCACTGAGCTAAACAGGTTAGGGCTGATCGGCTGTCTTTTAAGGGCTGATCAGCTGTCTTTTAAGGAGTATTGATGGAAACTGCATGGCCCACATGGGCTTTTCCAGGCTTCTGAATCCTTTATAAAGATGAGTAAATTGGCAGCAGACACCTCTGGTATCTATGTGCCCTTCCAACTCTGACCATCTGAAAAATAGGAACAAGTGAAGGATGAGTACTTATGCTGTTACCATCAGGAGCAGGGGCCTTTGGCCCCCCATTAGGTTCTGAGGACAGTATTGGGCAGAGGTAGTACAGGCGGCCAAGAGGATGAAGCCTGGGACCCCACCCACAGCCACATCCAGCCTGTCTAGCTGATGAGCAGTTTAGAAGGAAGTTGTGACATTTGGTGGTGGCATCGAAGCCCAGCAAACACTCGCCTCTGAAATGTTTTATTGATTCCAACAACTGTTCTGCGCACAGGAGTTGCAATAGCCATTGGAAGATGAAGAAGCCGAGGTTATAGGTGCTCAGGGCCACAGGGGGCTAAGGCTGGCAGGACTCAGGTCAGCCTAACTTCCTGGGTAGGTGTCCTTCCCAGTCCCTAATGCCAGCTGCACTGATGGCACACACCCTCCCATTTCGGGGAACTATGGAGGCTGAGGCCACCACACGTGCATGAACAGCTCTGTGGGAGCTGGGCTACGGGGCTTCTTCTTTCCCTCAGAGTCTTCCTGCCAGAGATTTCCCCTTTGCCCTGGCTTTTCTGCAGCTACTGCTACCTCTGAGCCTCTTTCTAGAAGATTGAGTCTAATGAGGACCCTGCCCTGTGCAGTCTCCCCAGCTCGGTCAGCAAATGGGAGCCATAGTGGTCAAGGTCTGACTGACTAATTTTGCTGTTCAGTTCACAGCCTCGCTTTTGTTCCTGATTTTTTATTTTTTGTAAAGATGAATACATTGTTGATGAAAAAGAGAGCACCACAGTAGCCAAAAGGCTTTGTATTAGTTAGAATTCACCTTCTTTTTCAATATTAATCTACATTTAGGGACATAGACCCAATATCTTATTTAATGTCTATAATTCCTTCTACATAGAGGGTACATTTACATACACAACCCAAATGTCCACAGAACGATGAATGGATAAACACAATGTGGTTTAATATATACAATGGAATATTTATTCAGCCTTAATAAGGAGGAAATTCTGTGTAAAACATGGATGAACCCTGGGGACATCATGCTAAGTGAAATAAGCCAGACACAAAGAGACAATTTCTGTAGGATTCCACTTCCATGAGGTACCTAGAGAAGTCAAATTCATAGGCAAGAAGTAGGATGGTGGGTGACAGGGGCTGGGGGTGGAGGGTACAGAGTTTCAGTTTAACAAGATGGAAAGAATTCTGGGATGGATTGCACAACAATATGAATATACTGCACTTAACACTACTGAGTTGTACACATAAAAATGGTTAAATGGTAATTTCATGTTCTGTGGATTTTTCCACAATTGATCATAATAAAAATAGAGAAACAATGCAAGAGCTTATTAATAAGAAGAGAGTAAACTGCATAAGTCCTCCATCCTGACACCATATTCTGTTTTCCTCCCCAAAGGTGTGAGCCCTATTAATGTGAGAGTTGGTAGTATTAATTCTGCCTGAATTTGTCCTGTCAGATTGCTTTTCTGTAGCAGCTCAGACTTTTCCTAAGACAGGAAAGGATGTACTGTGTGTAAAAGGATGGGTGGAACTATGAGACCTTTGCCGTCAAATATGCTCCAGGGGCCCTGGGTTCTGCTCTGGTGCTTCCAGGGGAGGAAGAGGCTGAGAGCTGGGCTCTGTGTGGTCACCAGTGCCCAGAAGCTCCATTTCTGTGTGTGTATAATTTGTAAATGTCTGCTTGGCTATGGAGTTCTGAGGCTAGAATGAAAAACAAGAGAAAGATAATAAAACTAACCCCATAAACAAGGTATAAAATATACCCTGATCTCATTTGTGCTTATAATTTGGCTTAGGAAGAAAATATGGTTTGGGAGAAAAGGATGAAATAACACCCAAAGATCTAAATGATACTAGAAGACAAGGATAAAAGAGGTAATTCAAGATTGATGACATCAATTGCTTAATAAACCCATGGAAAACTTGGGGTAGTCTGGGCAGGCTAGTGATAGGACGAGAAAGAACAGGTGATAGGTTTCAAGGGGATGTATGATTGTGAAGAAGGGGTGAAGACTTCCTGTGAGAGATAGCATAGCAAAGATATGCTTCTCCCCTTCCTTCCTGAACACCAACAAGTCAGATGAAAAGAACTCCCAATATAAGGTAAAATTTTCATCATCAGTGAAAGTGGGAAACAAATCATACCCCAATTACAGAAACACTTTGAAATATAATAGAAATTCAGACCACATTGAGGTGAAAACTTTGAGAGCCGACCTATACCTGTCAGATCTCCAGCCAGGTGTAAATTTCCTGGTAATAAAATAAATTAGATTAGAAAGGAAGAAGCAATGTTTCATTATTTGCAGGTGAAAGAATGTTTAACTTTGGTAAACATGTATGATCTCTATGAGAAAGCTATGAAAAGTTAATAAAGGACATAAAAGAAGACATGAATAAATGGGAAAAGACAGTGTTCTTGGACTGGAAAATTTAGCAGTATTTTTTCTTGCAAATACCCCCAAACAGATCTATAAATTTAGTGCAGTCCCAGAAAACATCCCAGAAGGATTTGTTAAATACAACTTGTCAAGCTGATTAAATATTTATAGCAATTATGAATTCCACACTTTAAACATAATTAGGGGAAACTTTTTTAGATATGTGAATGAGAAGAGTTTACACTGTAATGCCAAACTGGATGATTTCAAAATCATCTTATTCTTCAAATACTTCACTTTCCATTTGTGGAGCAAGAGAGGTAAAATTAATGTTGGCGAACACTTCCACCTCATCAGTTCTGGAATTGGATTTTATTAATCCCAGCCTTTAATCTGGTAAATGTAGTCTTTGATATTGAGGCAGTGAATGAGCCACGTTCATGTTATTGGCAGAGTCCTAGGTAACATTCCTGTATTTGCACTCCTGCACCCTCTAGCGGTTGGAGGACCTTCCTCAAGGACACCACTATGCGGACATAATGTCCAGGGGATTTGGAAAGGGTCTGAGTTATCTTTTCACCCAATCAACTTCACTTCTCTGTCTTTTTATGTCAGGCTTCCTCAAATAAGGTTTTCTTTGAAGAAAGGATTCAGAAAAGAACACTGGTGCAGAGTAATTCACACATTTGATCTGATATTAATCTGGGGGTTATCTTCAAACTAGGAAGGATCTAGAATCATCTGGCCGGACACCCTCCTTTTACAAAGAAGATGCTAAACATGGGCAAGTCAAATGTGTACTGCCCAGGTCCCTTGCTAGGAGGGGAAAAGCCTCCTGGCTCTTCTGTATATAATCTTCATCTTTACTTTTTGTTTTGTGTTAACTGAACTCAAAGCTAAACAGCCCTGGCAGCTCTTCTTAGACGCCACATTGTGTGCAAAAAGCTTGCAGGGTAACTGTGGATTAGCGGGGGAAGATGTAAAGTGCTGGCGATTGAGGTTAGCCTTGATTTGATTAAGTAATCCCCAAGAAACCCCCAGAGGGGGAAACAGCCTGGCGCTTAGTGCTTATGTTTTTCTACACCCTTGCCCCCTCCCCTTCTAAAAGGCGTAAATCTCCCTTGAAATGCCTCCTTAGCATTCAGGGCAATAAAGAGGTCACATTATATCTCCATAAATCTCCCCTGCTGGCTGGCTGGCTGCTGCCATTCCAGGAGGTGAAAGGGAAGTTGTTTCCTCTTGACAGCTGCGGGGCTGGAAGGAAAGGCCTTTTCCCTCCAGACCCATTGTCTTGGTCCCTGAGGGAGCTGGTCTGGCAATTTGTTCAGAATTTCCTTTCCATCCTGCCAGCTTGTAACAAGCTGGAGAAGGGGGTGCAGATTGGCCTGGTTTAAGTCTCCTGTACTGGCGCTGATAGAGGGCCTGCCTAAAGCTCCCCTCTCGGTTTTCCTAATTAGTAAAAGAAACAAGGTCTGAATAGGCGGTATGCATGTGCAGAACTAGCACTGGAAGCCAAGCCAGATCCACTGGGAACTGCATCTGCCTGTGAGGGCTGGGCTGGGGGCCTCTGGGGACAGGACAAGGACCAGGGCACTGTGAGAGATGACAGTGGGTGAGGTTAAGAATCTGCTTAGAAAATGTTGGGAGAGATGTTCTTTGGGAAATCAGAAAATGGAACCTGTCCCAAGTGGAGCCTGCTGTAACTTAAAATAACATGAAACAGTGTATGCCACTGTATATGAAACCGTGGCAATGATAGTCTCTGTATATTTATTGATTTTATTTAACATATGACATTTATTTCCCTTCTGGCTGGTGAGGGTCAGTGTTGAGTGTCAACCTGTGAACTAGGAGGTCCTGGTTTGATACCTGGTCAGGGTGCATGCCCAGGTTATGGGCTCAGTCCCCAGTGGGGGGCATACAGGAGTAGCTGATCAACAGTCCTTTCTTATCGATGACCTCTCTCTCTCTCTCTCTCTCTCTCTCTCTCTCTCTCTCTCTCTCTCTCGCCCTCTCTTTCTTCCTCTCTGAAATCAATTAAAAATTTGTTTCTCAAAAATAGGTAATAGCCTTGACCAGTTTGGCTTAGTGGATAGAGTGTCGGCCTGGGGACTGAAAGGTCCCAGGTTCGATTCTGGTCAAGGGCATGTACCTGGGTTGCTGGCACATCCCCAGTAGGGGGTGTGCAAGAGGCAGCTGAACGATGTTTCTCTCCTATCGATGTTTCTAACTCTCTGTCCCTCTCCCTTCCTCTCTGTAAAAAATCAATAAAATATATTTTAAAAAATAGGTAATAAATTAGCATAGTTGAGTAGTCAGAAGGTGCACAAGAGCTTACAGTGAAAAGCATCCCTGAGTCGCCACATGTCTCCCTGGAAGCAATCAATATCATCAGTTTCTTTTCTATCCTCCCAGAGTTAACATGTATGCAAACAAATCTGTGTATAGACTCTTCTCCCCTCCTTTTTGTGGAGATTATCAGGTATACTGATCTGTACCTTGCTCCTAATATTTCACAGCATATTTTGGAAAGAATTTCCTATCAGTATACAGAAGATCTTCATTCTTTATGACTACGTAGCATACTCTAATTGAGTTAACCAGTTCCATATCGATAAACATGTAAGTTGTTTTTCCAGTCCTCGGCTTTGGCACACAAAAAATAATGGCAGTGAATATCCTGGTACATGAACCAATCATTTTACACAAGCGCCAGCGCATTCATTGTAGGATAAATTCCTGGAAACAGAATTTCTAGATCAAATGGTACATGCATTTATCTAGACTTTTGTTAAGATATTGCCACATGGCCCTCCCAGATGTACCATCGTCACACTCTGTATTAATGACCAGAGCACTTGTTTCCCCACCTTTCACACTCCCAGGGCACATGGAGATGACTGAGTCAGGCTGGCAGGATGCCTGGAGAGGGTCGGTGACTCACCCCAGGGACTTGGAGGAGCCAGGACTAGCACTGGACGTGTGGCTGACAGGTGGCTTTTGATGGGCTCATCATGTACATCCTATTTGCTGGACTTGTACTTATAGAGAGGGCCTTTCTCTTTCTTTCTGTGGGATGGCAAGAGTAGCCAGTGCTATCTAGGATACTTGTACCCGGAGAGGGCTACCCCTGGGGAAGGGGAGGTACTTGGGTCCAAGGCGGAGAAGGCATGTTGCTTGTTTTGGAATGAGGGGATCCCAGGAAGTTGAAGAAATAAAGCAGATATCTCCAATCTTCCAACTCCTAAGCAGAGATGCTTTTTAAAATTTAATTTAATTTCTTATTGGCTGTTTTGTAACAGCATCATTAATATGTAATATACATTCCATAAAGTTCACTCATGTAAAGTGCTATAATTAGTGGGATTTTAGCACATTGCAGAATTGTGTATCCAGCTCACTATTTTATTTTTTTAATAGGTTTTTATTGATTTCAAAGAGGGAGGGAGGAAGAGAGAGAGAGAGAGAGAGAGAGAGAGAGAGAGAGAGAGAGAGAGAGGAGAGAGATATTAGTGATGAGAGAGAATCATTGATCGGCTCACACTGGGGATCGAGCCCTGGGCATGTGCCCTGACCAGCAATCAAACTGTGACCTCCTGGTTCATAGGTTGACATTCAACTACTGAGCCACGCCAGCCAGGCCAGCTCATAATTTTAGAACCATTTACCACTCCCAAAAGAATCTCATACCCATTTACAATCCTTCCAGTTTCCTTCTCCCTTCGCCCCTTGCAACCACAAATCGACGTTCTGTCTCCAGGGAGTTACTCATTCTGGAGAAAAGACCTCCAGTGATCTTTTGTGACTGTCTTCGTTCACGTTGCATGATGTTATTATTAACTGTTCATCTCCCTGAAGCTCGGAGCCTTTGCAGTGCTGTTTCCTCTGCCTTCAGCACGCTGCCCCGGATATAGAAATGCTACTTCATTGGCTGCTTATTTAATGAATTTAAATCATGTTACAGGAAGAGAAAATCTTAACATAGTCCATGTAGTTGTCATCTAAAAAAACAAATGCTCATATATTTTTTATTACAACTTCGTTTTCTTATTCCCTATCAGTAGATATTTGGATTGTTTCCAGTATTTTTCCATGAATGTCTTAAAAATAAACATTTCTGTCTTCCTCTTTTGGGGAGGAGGGTGTATCCTTTTGATGTATTCCCATGAATAATTAGGGCAATTTTATCACTAGCAAGAGTAGGCTGGTTTTTAATGCATCATGGAGTACTTTTCCGTAGCCACCCATCCATCTGTTACATATAATTATATAGACACACATTATGTATATATGAAAACTGCTGGGCCTGCATTAATAATGCTCTCAGAAGAATTATTGTGTGTGTCCGGGCACATGGAATCTGAGTGGCCAGGCAGTCAAATAGGCTGGGAGCAGAGCCCGCAGATGTACACAGTCCTGCTGGCATTACTGATGCTTCATTAGACACATTAGGGCTCTGGCTTTTGTTGAAATCTGATTGGTCAGTGTGCATGGAGTTTCTGGTGTGTGCTGAGTACTGTAGGAGAGGCCCAGCCTGAGAGCAGCGTGGTGAGGATCAGGCTACAGAATATTCTAGAACAGCGATTTTCAACAGGTGTACCAAAAAAAAATTTTAAGCATGTAATACCTGAATCAAAATTATACCTTTTTTCAGTCAGATTGGCAAAAAATATATTTTTTGGTGTGCCACAAAATTTTAGTAATTAGTTTATGTGTGCCACGAAATGAAAAAGGTTGAAAATCACTATCCTGGAAGCTTAGGTGAGTCATTCACCTGCTCTGAACCTTGGTTTCCTCTACTGCATGTTCATGGAATCATCTAAAATTCACTTCCAGTGTTGTTTTGTTTTGTTAATCCTCACCCAAGGATATTGTTGTCCCAGAATAATCCTATATAATAAAAGGCTAATATGCAAACTGTCCCCTCCACTGGGAGTTCAACCAGGGGGCGGGCTGGCCGGCCAGCCAACCACCCATAGCCCCTCCCCCAGCCAGCCCCATCACTGATCACCCCACCCCCATATCAGGGGGCTCAGCCGGCACAGGGTGGGCACGCCGGACCCCACCTGTGCACAAATGCATGCACCAGGCCTCTAGTTAGTAATAAGCCCCCTTTTCTCAGAAGTGTCCCGTTCTGGATGATGAGTTATTGTGGCATCCTTCTCAACACCAAGGAGTGGCAGAAAAGAGGTAGCTCGTGAGGCCACGTTTGGGAGGGTGGGGCAGTAGGACAGTGTCTTCTGGACACAGCCGCCTGTCCAGCTCCTCCTGAGGTCCAGGCAGCTCTTTCACTTATCAGTGGTGGTTGGGAGGCGGGGAGACAGTCCGTAGAGGACAAGGAGACAACTGGGCAAAACAGTGCTGGCAAAAACACCGAGAAGGACAAAATACTGGCATAAGGGAAAGTTTTAAATACAGAAATAATGAAAGTTCAATCACTGAGTAGCCCCTTCTTTCTCTCCCGCCTTCCCTGTTTTGGTGCTTTTTCTCTTCCTTTCAGAATGTCCTTGCTTCTTTGTGATTTTATTTTAAAACCTGAATATCACATTCTTTAACTCTTACCTGAAGCCCAAGCCCAGGCTCTTAGATAGCATTAGTGGGTGTGTGTGTGTGAAGGGCGGGAGGGGGGTGGGTGGGGAAGGAGTCATATTTTCCAGTGGCTATTAGGAAATATAGTGTGCTACGCCCGGCCCTCATGGATCAGTGGTTGAGCTCCAACCTATAACCAGGAAGTCACAGTTCGATTCCCTCTCAGGGCACATGGCCGGGGTGTGGGCTCAGTCCCCAGTGGAGGACATGCAGGAGGCAGCCAATCGTCACTGATGTTTCCATTTCTCTCTCCCTCTCCCTTCCTCTCTGGAATCAATAAAAATATATTTAAAAAAAGAAATGTAGTGTGCTAAAAATTTCATATAGTCCATTCTCAGTGCCCTTGTTTGTAAAATTGTAAAAACGTTCCACATCTCATGAAACCGCAGTCAGAATCGTACGGCCTAATCTCTGTGAACTGCCAGCATTTTGTTCTTTGGCGCTGAAATGCAGAGGCCCCAAACTCCACAGGGCAACCCTGGCCCAGCCTGTGGCAAGAACCGCTTCTGTTCAGCGGCTGTGGGAGCTTCCAAAATAGGTGCTCTGATCCCCGCCAGCCTGGACGCTGCTTGAGCTGTATCTGCTCTCCCCTCGGCAGCCTCCTGTCACAGGCCAAGCCTGACAAAGCCCAGAAGACGGAAGGCTCCGGAGCTGCCAGAAAAACCTCAGGATCTGTTTGCTCCCCATGCCCCAGACCCAGGCGCCAGTCCCGGGGACAGATCTGGGCCTGTCAGGAAATCCATGCACAATCTCTGGTGAACTTTGGATGGGACTCGGGGCTAGGGTTCAGCAAGGGACATATGGGTGGGGCTAGAGACTTTGTTCCTGAAGCCCCTTTGGCTCCTGGGGAGGTCTCTGGGCAGCACCCCCCCTCTCATTGCCCAGGCCTGGGATCCTCTCTGGCCTCTATTTTGTAGCATTATGGGTACTTTCCATTATGTTTAGGTATCTTGCCTCCCCAACTAGATTGCACAGTGATCCAGGACAGCTGGCACGGGGACTAGTGATACAGCACAGGCACCATTGCAATTTGTCACATTGAATATAATTATTTGTTTGGAGGTGTGTATCCCTATCTAGACCAAAACAACTCTGGGCAGGGATTTGATATATATCATATATATATATATATATATATATCAGACCATGACCTCCTGTTTCATAGGTCGACACTCAACCACTGAGCCACGCCAACTGGGCTGGGCATGGATTTTGCCCCAAGTTTGTCTAATATATATCTATGTCCAGCACTTTCACAGGGGCAAGCGGAACAGACACGTTTGAGCTTCAGTGCCCTACTCCCAGAAACAATAAATGGCCTAAGACCAGATACCCCCAGCCTCTGGGGGTGAACAGAGGAAGTTTGCTCCATGGGTTCTGACTCAAGACCCAGCTTTTCCCAGTAGCAAGAGGCAGCCCCTCAAAAGATGGAGGGACTTGAGGGCACCTCTGCCGCAGAGCAGAGCGGAGCCAGGGTCTGTGGCACTGGCCCAGCAGGTTGGCACACACGCGGCAGCATCTCAGCCTGAGCTTTCTCTCCAGCAGTCAACAGACAAGTCCAGCCTTTGGGCAGTGCCCAGTGGGTGTTGCCAACCCTGGCCCTGGCCTCTGATTTCTCTCTCTTCTTCTTCCTACTTTCCCCCCTCTTCTTCTTGACCTTTCCTCCTTCCAGCCCTATTGGCGTACCCTGCCTGTGTGTGGTTCCCCGAGATGGATGGGGCAGGTCAGGGGAGAGGTCAGGTCCTTGCCTTGATTGCGTCAGTTCTCTGTAGGGAAGTCAGGGGGGGATCCTCCTACCTCCAGGCCCACTTTTCTTTTCAGGCACTTGGGTGAGAGTGTTTTGCCTTAATTCCCGGGAAGATTCATTCTAAATTGGATGCCTAAGAAATCAGGCTGAGTTTGTTTCCCTCTTTGAAAAACATCTGCTATAATGGGGCATGGATGGAAGTGAGGCATTAGAGTCCCATTCTTGGGGTTAAGGCGCAATTCATTTTGTGCTTTTGTTTGCTGAAATTATCATGAATTAATATTTCCCATGAGCAGCAGCTGTGAGACCTCTTATGTATATACTGTCTACCTTGCTGCCAGTTCATTCCCTGCCTGTAGTCTTGAACTTGGACGAGCGTGAGCGCGATAGAGATTTACCCTTCGGAGCATGGCCCCAGTGGTTTGAGAAAAAGCCAGATCCCCACATCTCCCAGCTCTTTTGTTTGTCCCCTCCCTCCCCCCATAATGCCGCACACCAAAGTTTGTCCCTGGTCTTCCCCACTCCCTCTCAACCCCTCCAACCCTAACAATAATCCATCATTGTTATCTCATGTGGTGTTTGCAAAGCACTTTACAGCCATTGTTGTGAGTTTTTCCTTTTATTTGCAAAGTACTTCACAATTATTATTACAAGTCTTTCCTCTGGATGTGGGGTGATGCTGACCCACTTCCCAGAGCTGGCTCCCCCCTGCCTTCTAAGTGGCAGGGCCAATTCCCATGGTGCCTAGCACCCGGTGGGTGGGGCTTTCCTAAGTCAAGGCCCTAGTAGCTGTGCCCTTCTGCCTTAGAAATCAGGCTTAGAAATTGGCTTCAGGCTGCTGCCCACTGCCCTCAGGAAGTTCCACCCTGCCCATTTCTAATGAAGGAATAAGAGGTGGTTGTTACAAGGCACACGCCTCCAGATGTTAGTGCTGGTTTGGGGTTCACAGCCTGCCACCTCCCGTTTTCCCCAGAGTGGGTGCTAAGCAGCAGGGTTTAAACTTCTTTCTCTCCGTTTTTCAGTCCAAGGGGTGGGGGTGCAGGAGAGACATGTTTCAAATGTAAAAGAGTCAAATAGTTCCTTCCTCCATAGTGGATGGGAGTTGCTTGAGGCGATCTAATCAAAATTATTTTTTGTTTCATTTTTATATCAGATGTTTAAAAGAGGCAATTATGACATTACAGAATAGTATTTTTGTTGTTTTATTTTTAAAATATATTTTACTGATTTTTCACAGAGAGGAAAGGAGAGGGATAGAGAGTTAGAAACATCAATGAGAGAGAAACATCAATTAGCTGTCTCCTGCATAGCCCCCACTGGAGATATGCCAGCAACATGATTCTGTACATACCCATGCCCAGAATCAAATCTGGGACCCTACAGTCCACAGGTTGAAGCTCTATCCACTGAGCCAAACCAGTTAGGGCTTTTGTTGTTGTTTTAAAGATAAGTTCAACCCTAGCTGGTTTGACTCAGTGGATAGAGCATTGACCTGTGGACCGAAGGGTCCAGGTTTTGATTCTGATCAAGGACACATGCTCTGGTTGCAGGCTCGATCCCCAGTAAGGGCCACGCAGGAGACAGCCTATCATTGATTCTCATCATTGATGTTTCTCTCTCTCTCTCTCTCTCTCTCTCTCTCTCTCTCTCTCTCTCTCTCTCCTTTCTGAAATCAATAAAAATATATTAAATATATATATATATATATATATATATATATATATACATATATATATATATATACATATAAAGATAAATTCATACAATCAAAGTAGCCTAACAAAAGTTCCTTACATGGCATTTTGTGTGCTGCATTTTTAAAAATATATTTTATTGATTTTTTACTGAGAGGAAGGGAGAAGGATAGAGAGTTAGAAACATCAATGAGAGAGAAACATTGATCAGCTGCCTCCTGCACACTCCCTACTGGGGATGTGCCTGCAACTAAGATACATGCCCTTGACTGGAATCAAACCTGGGACCCTTGAGTCCACAGGCCGATGCTCTATCCACTGAGCCAAACCAGTTAGGGTATGTGTGCGCTGCATTTTTTATTTAACATGTCGGATAAGCATTTTCCTCTAATGTCACATGGTCTTTATAATAATCACTTAAAATGATATAACTGTTCATTGGGTAGGTTGGATGGCAGTTTTCTGGTAGAGTATATGGACACTTGTGTAGATTTGAAGATGTAGGGGGTTGTGAGGAAGACATGTGTCTGACAGGGGTAGGGAGGTGAGGGGAGTGCCTTTAGGAAGTATGACCTTGCCCTCCCATTCAGTTCTTTCCTTTGGCTGCTGGTGTGACCCCCGATCTTTCGATCTGAGTCAGACTTCTGCACTTTCCACCCTAGACAAGAAGTTCCTGCATCCAAAGCCCCAGCTTGGTTAAGGTATGCTCTGAAAGTGAGTTAAGTAACGTTGTTACTCGAAATTGGTGTTCTGGCTCAATTTCCCAAGTTAGGTCATTAGCATTCTGAGAGTAAGACTCCCCTTAGCCCCTATGACGTCTGTACACAGGCTTACATAGCAGATGCTCAGTAAATAGTTGTACATATTTACCAGCCTCCAATGCCTTTCCCTGGCCAGTCAAATAGTTGCTTGGCTGTGCAACCCATTCTGGGAGGCAAGCTTGAAGGAGTTCCTAGGGTAAACCTTTGTGTTGGCTTCTCAAAGCAGTAAAGGCCAGGAACCAGCAGAGGGTTGTTAGGGCAGCCTCTTAGATGAATCTGCCCAACTATAAAACAGTCAGTGTGAAGGGAAAAGAAAGAGGAATGGTTTATGCAATTTTCGTCTCCGGAACATAGGAAAGAAACCAGATAGCTTATCTTTAAAAAGAAGACGATCAGCATCCTTGAGAATTCCGTACTGAAGTATTTGTGAATGAAGTGGTAGAATGTGCGGGGTTTTCTCCAGTTCTACAGGACGGGGGAAGTGGGTGGAGGTATATGAGACAAAAGTGGACACACGTTGGGAGCTGAATAATTACTAAATAGAGTTATTTTACCCAGCTGGTGTGTGGCTCAGTGATTGAGCATCGACTTATGAACCAAGGGGTCACTGGTTCAATTCTTAGTCACGGCCTATGCTCAATCCGGTGGTGGGATGCACGAGACAGCCAATTCATGTTTCTATCTCTCTCTCTCACTTCCTCTCTTTGAAATTAATAAAAACGTAATTTTAAAAAAAAGAGTTTATTTTTACATTCTGTTCATTTTTGAATATGTTTAAGTGTTTCCATTTAAAAGAGAGAGAGAGAGAGAGAGAGAGAGAGAGAGAGAGAGAGAGAGTAAGAGGGTTGTCCCTAGGTTAGGACTGGTGAGATTGGTCCTCCCTTCCCAAGCCTGATTTTATACCAGAAGCCAGTGTCTTGTTTCAATTTTGAGTCTGTAGTGCCATCTAGTGTTTATTGCAAACACTCAACAAAATGAGGACATTGCAAGGACCCCTGGGTAGTCTAAGGCCCTTCTGTGAACTCTCCTGGCCTTTCCAGTTCCCTCAAGGAAGGCCTGGGCTGCGGGAGCAGGGTAACAGCCCCAGGCAAGGGCAAGTGAAGCCGGCCTGCAAGTGAAGGCGGAGGTGGCCCTGATGGGAGTGAGGGTGGTGGCAGGTTGCTCCTCACTCTACGCCTCCCCCACGCTTGGGGAAGCAAGCTGTATACAGACAGAAGTCTCTTTTTCATGTGCGGCTGTGCAGGCAGGTGACCTTGCTGCAGGGTTCCCAGTGTGACCCGGGTACAAAAATAGCCTCTCTTGTGACCAGTGTGTGCTCAGCTCCCTGGCCTGAGCAAACAGCCCCTCACACCTGCACTTTGTTGACTTGGTGTAGACATACAGCTACTTGTTTGCAGGTGCGAATGACTGTTTGTGTACCCAGAGGTGAGGGGAGGGCCATCCCCTTCTTCAGCCCACTGTTTCCTTAGAGCAGGTATCATGGGGTCACAGAAATAGCAGAATGTGCAGCCGTACACCCCAGGGCTGGGTCCTGATGGAGAGGAACTCTTAAAAACCCTCCCCTCCAGGCCTAACTGGTTTGGCTTAGTGGATAGAGCGTTGGCCTGTGGACTGGAGGGTCCCAGGTTCAGTTCTACTCAGGGGCACGTGCTCGGGTTGCAGGCTCGATCCCTTGGGGGGGGGGGGGGAGGCCGAGGTGGCGGGGCATGCAGGAGGCAGCTGATCAATAATTCTCTCTCATCATTGATGTTTCTATCTCTATCTCCCTCTTTCTTCCTCTCTGAAATCAATAAAAATATATTTTAAAAAATCCCCCCTTCAAATATTACCCCCCTAGGGAAGAATACACTTTTGCCTCTGGTAGTAGGTCAAGGACAGTCTGGACACCAGGGTAGCTATATTTAGGGACAGAGAACATTTGGAAAAGATATAAACATCTTCTTTTAAAATAAGAAGCCATGTTCGTGGAGTCAGAGAGACTTCTGAAAGTTCCAAGCCAGGCTTTATATAGATCATAGGGAATAACAAAAGTGGCCCAGCCGATTTCACCAGGGCAACTGAAATGGACATGAGTGGAATTTACCAATTGTAAAATTCTATAGGCGTGGAAGGTGAAGGTAATGAGGCTGTGGGGGAGGGGGCAAGGGAGTGAGTGACAAATTACGGCAACTGTCCCGTAGATGTGTGATCAACTCTGCCACTATTGCTATCACATGTACCTTTATTTTATGTATCAATAAGCAAGAAAATATGTCAAATTGTGATTCAGAATATCATACAGGTACATTGAAATGAGGAAATGAATTATAACCTTTTTTGGGGGAGGGGGCAGGGCAGTTTAAAATTTCAAAATCTTTCAGAAAATATAGTCCCTTTTGGTTCATTAATTCTACTTCTAGGGGAGTATCCTAAGAAATAACCAGAAATGTTAACATTTTTGTACAAAATGAGCCATGTTTACAAAATAAAAGTGAAAATCTGGGTAATGATTAAATAAAGGTCAATGATGGTAATCAAAGGATGGCACATTTATATGATGGGATCTTATACTGCACTCAAAATGAGCTTATGAAGATTTTCTAATGTGGGAAAGGCTTTGGCATTAAGTGAAAAAAAATAGTCTCAAAATTACATAGCTTGACCTCAACCAGGCAAAAATGTAAGTCAATATGTATAAAGTATTCCAAAAGATATAATAGAACAAAATGCTAATAGCACTGGTGATCTTCAATTTATAGGATTATGTGTAATTTATATTTCTTTACACATTTCAGTGTCTTCTAATTTTTCTGAAGTAAATATTTATAATTTTTATTCAAAAGAATCTTAACTTTGAAAGGAAAAAAAAAAAGAGACAGAAGGTGTGAGTGGACCTGAGTGTTAGATAAAAACCTCAGGGTTACAGGCTCAGGAGAGACGAGGGACTAAAATCAGGCTGCAAGACTTTCTTCCTGTCTCCTGACTGGGGGTAGCCCTGACTGTGTCTGGGATGACCGAGAGTAAACATGTCCACTTCCCATGACAGTCCTTTGAGCAGATAGATCCCCAGGGGTTAAGGTCAAAGTGAGGCCCCAACGCTATCCATCCTGCACTCCTTGCAAGGAAAGGGCATTATTTCTTTGGTCTCTAGATTTTCTGACGTAAGGTTAATATGAATAAACAAATAATTAATCCTCTGTGTTATTTCCCACCCAGTAGATATGTTTGATGACTTCTCGGAAGGCAGGGAGTGTGTCAACTGTGGGGCCATGTCTACCCCACTCTGGAGGCGAGATGGGACAGGGCACTACCTATGCAATGCCTGTGGCCTTTACCACAAGATGAACGGCATCAACCGGCCCCTCATCAAGCCCCAGCGCCGACTGGTAAGCAAGTACCCAGACCACAGAAGTCCAACAGCCTGGGGTGGGGGTGGGGCACATTTTGCTCTTCTCAGCCCCTGGCTCCTACCTTGGTGGGACATTTCCTGGTTTTGAATTTTGGATTTCAAGTCATCTTCAGAAGAAGGTATAGTTTGAGGGGTTGGGTCAGTGGGTGGAGGCTACATAGTAATTTCTCTTTAGAGTTAAGTTAGCTTGAGCTACAAGGTTTTCCAGACTTGACCTTGAGCAAAGAGCCAGATATTTCTCTGGCAAAATGGGTTTATTCTGCAACAACAAAGATCTATAATTCAGGGCATGTGGTCCACTGGTGAACCATGCCAAGTCCAGATGACAGAGGAGGGCGACATTCTTCCATAGATGAAGGAGGAGCTGTGGTAAACAAAGAGTCCATTGGAGGAAACGGGGAGTTAGAAGTATTGTGGCTTTTCATTGGCTAAACTGTAAGTCTTGTGGGGGGAGGGGAAGACCCTCCTTCTACCTGCTGGAGTAGTAGAGTAGAAAAACATCTTCCTGTTGGAGATGGAAAATATGGCTCTTGTTTGGAGTAATTATGATGAGTGTACCACATGAGGCTCCCCTCAGAGCCCCTCCCAACTTCAATGTAAATGAGGTTTCTATTTATTAATCTTCGTAAGAACGTCTAATTCAAGCCTTTAATTATGCAGAAATGAAAAGTGAGACTCAGAAAAGCTAGTGGTTTGCCTAGAGTCACACATGAGTGAGTCCAGACTTCCTGGTTCCCAGTCCAGCTTTGTCTTGTACATCTCCTGTGCTCCCATCAACCCCATGAGGAAGGTCAACTCTTCCTTTATTCGTTGTTACTTACTCGTTTTTCGACTGATCAACCCAAATCCCAGGCAGGTTAAACAGTGTGTACTGGACCTGTGGCTGAGGAAAAGTTTGGAATTGAGTTTTTGGTTCTTTGTTCCGTGGGCTTTTCTTACTATAATTTGATTTTGACCAATACATACGGGCTTTCATGTATATTAGGGAGGGAAGAACAGAGGAGATCAACCCTGATGTCTCCCTTTCTTGAGGTCCCATGGCCCATCCAGTCTCTGATGACACTTGGATACAATAAATCCTACCACTTGAAAACCATATTAATTCTACTTTTCTGCCTCCAGTGCCCGGTGCTCATTGGCCTTTCCATAGAACGATGAATGATTAGTAATGTCACTAAGCCACAGTCAGGACTAGCATTCGCTCTTCTCCCAGGGCAGGGATTTCCCCACCCCACCTGCCCCAGGAGCTGCCCTGGTGAAGGGAGGCCTTGGCACTCAGGCTGGCCTGAGACGCTCACACAGGATTATGATCGCCTGCTCCCACCACCCACTTAGGGGAGGCCCAGCCCTGCAGCACTCCCTCCCTGTGAGGCAGAAGCAGCAACGCCTGCCTTTTACTTGGACTTGAAGGGTTTGTCTCCTGTAATTGCAGTCCGCTTCCCGCCGAGTGGGCCTCTCCTGTGCCAACTGCCAGACCACCACCACCACACTGTGGCGCCGCAACGCAGAAGGCGAGCCCGTGTGCAATGCCTGCGGCCTGTACATGAAGCTTCATGGCGTAAGTAGAGCCACCCCCCCATGGAGGACCACCACCTAGACCAGCATCCTTGCTCTTTCATACCCATCACTCAGTCCTCACTCGTCTTTCTCCCTTTGGACTATAATTTATTTTTTCCTTCTTAACAGAGGTATTTAGATATGGAAGGAACCATACAGACTACATTAGTCCGTTCAGGCTGTTCCAACAGAATACCATAGACCGGGTGACTTCTAAATAGAAATTTATTTCTCTCAGTGTGGAGGCTAGGAGTTGGAAATCAGGGTACCAGCATAGTGGAGGTCACAGACTTTTCCTTACATGCAGGGCAGGAGGGAGCTCTCTGGAGTCTCTTAATTAATCCCATTCATGAGGGCTCCACCCACATGACCCAATCAACTCCCAAAGGCCCCACCTTCTGACACCATCGCCTTCAGGGATGGGTTTCTAACCTGAATTTTGGGGAGACACAGAATTTCATACCATAGCAGAAAAATTGCCACTCACTTCCTCTTTAACATTATATAAGTCTAATTCCCATTTACAGATGAGGAGACTCAGAGTAGTCTCTATATGGTTAGTGTGAACAAACAAAGGTAACAATTCCATGGATAAAGGATAGCTTAGGAATAATGGTATTGATAAAATCTGGAAAACACAAACAAAGCTTGACCTCCACCTCCTACAAAACCAAAAATAAACTTTGGGTGAATTAAAGATATGAAATGTAAAATATCTTTACATAGAGACAATGAAAATACGAGAAGAAACCGTAGAAGATAATATTTGTGTAACCTAGTGGGTGAGAGGAGAACTTGTTAGACAAGTTTTCAGAACTCTTAAGCCATAAGATAAATGAGAGGTATATTTGATTCTAGAATATTTAATATTAGTGTACAGAAAAAAGATACCTCAGGAAAGTAAAAACCAATACACATATCAGAAAAACGGTTCATATTTCCAGAATACAGGGAGCTTTACAAAGCTCTTCATGTTCTGTTTTGCAACAATCTCCATTAAAAGGTCAGTGTAGAATATTGTATGCAGTATGGCACCATTTTTATGAAGAAAGAGAAAGAACGTAATTTATATGTCGCTGTTTATTTACACAGAGAACACCTGGAAGACTACATAAGAAACTGGTAGCATGTAGTATGGGTTGCTCTAGGAGAAGTAACAGGAGAGCTGGAGGGACTCGTTTTTTCACTGTGTACCCACTTTGTAACTTTTAGATGGTGCATGTCTTAGCTGTTCAAATGTAAGTTAAACTAAAACAACACAAGCAAAACAAACAAAAAAAAGAGATCCTACAGAATAATAAGAAAATAGCAATCCATCTTCTCCCATTTCCCCAAATGGGCAAAAGAAATAAACATATAATTCACAGAAGCTGCTCAGGTTAGCCACTGAACATGCGTAGAGAGGCTGGACCTCACTAAGAATCAGGGAAATGTCAATTAACACAATCTTGAGGTTCCCTGTGTTGCCCATGTGTTTGGCAAAAATTAAAATGTGTGATGATATAGCTGTGGTATGGATTTGGGAAAACAAATACTCGCATACTGTATATTGCTGATTTATATGTAAATTATTACAACTATTCTTTCAGGAAATTAACCTGGCAGTACTTACTAAGGTGAAAAACACACATACCTTTTTGTTGTAGCAGCTCTACTTTTGAGAAACTAGCCTATAAAACAATAAAAGAATCAGTACATAATGCTGTTTGAAGTATTTATTGCTGCAGTGTTTGTATTGGCAAAAACTAGAAACAATCTTTAAGTCTCATAAAGAAATGGTTGAGTAAGTTATGGCACATTCTATAAGGTCACTGTTGCACAGAAATTAAAAAGGAATGTGTCTTGACCTGGAGTAATGAAAAAACACATTATAAAGAAATGCATACATAGCATGACCCTATACTATGGAGGTGAGGGTACATAGACATACACACAGGTGGAAGGATGGGTGAGTACATACATACATACATGTATAGATATGCATAAGTGCATACAAGTTTGAGAATTTTTAAAGATGTAAGGAGCACAGGCTATTTCTCCAATTGTCTCATGGGGACAGGATTGATGGAAGTGGGCTGGGAAAGGTGTTATATAAACTTAATCTCATGCATGTTTTCATCTTAATGAGCAAAAAGTGGCTGAAATATCATTAAGAATATTCACAAGATAATACACTTGTGTATTCTTCAAGGAGTGTATACAAGGATGGTTGTTGAATCACTATAATAGTGAAAATGGAGAAAAGGCTGCAGGAGGAAAATGGTTAAACAATTTTTCTCCAATAAGGGAGAGGGGGTTATAGAGGAATATTATGCGGTATTAAAAAATTAAAAGTAGAATTACCATAGGACCCAGCAGTTCCACCTCTGGGAATATATCCAAAAAGAATTGAAAGCCGGGTCTTGAACAGATATTTGTACACTCGTGTTCATGGTAGCATTATTCACAATAGCCCAAAGGCGGAAGCAACCCATATGTCCATTGATGGGTGGATGGATAAACAAAATGTGGTATATACATACAATAGAATATCATTCAGCCTTTAAAAGAGAATTCTGACACATGCTACGGCATGGATGAACCTTGAAGTCATTATGCTGAGTGAAATAAGTCAGTCACCAAAGGTCAAACACCATATGATTCTACTTACTCCAGGTACCAAGAGTGGTCAAATTCAGAGGCAGAAAGTAGAATGGTGGTTGCCAGGGGCAGGGGCAGAGGGGAAATGGGGAGTTATTTAATTGGGACTGAGTTTCAGTTTTGCAAGATGAAAAGAATTCCAGAGATGATGGTGGTGATGGCTGCACAACATTGTGACCGTGCTTATTAACATCACTGAACTGTATACTTAAAAATGGTTAAGATGGTGTCCAACCAGCGTGGCTCAGTGGTTGAGCATCAACCTATGAACTAGGAGTTCACGGTTCAATTCCCAGTTAGGGCACATGCCCGGGTTGTGGGCTGGATCCCAGTGTGGGGCCTGCAGGAGGCAGCCAATCAGTGATTCTCATCATTGATGTTTTTATCTCTCTCTCCCACTCTTTTCCCCTCTGAAATCAATAAAAAATATGTTTAAAAAATGGTTAAGGTGGTAAATTTTATGTTATGTGTATTTGTTGTTTAATCTTCACCTGAGGATATTATTAACCGGGGGGCCAGGATCACACCCACAACTGAGGCACATGCCCTTGACCAGGAATGGAACCTGTGACCCTTCAGTTTTTGGGCTGATGCTCTCTAACCACTGAGAAAACTGGTCAGGGCTGTTATGTGTATTTTACCACAATTTTAAAAAGTATTGAGGTGAGTGGGGATAAAGAAGAGGGCAAGATTCCTCTGAAGTTGGGATGGGCTTTACCAGGGCCTGAGTACACTTTGGGTGTGCTGTCTCATCTGACCTTAGTTGACTAGAAGGCAAGTTCAAGTTCATGGACGCTGGTGCACTTCTCTTAATTGCTTGGTGTTGACATCTCTGTGGTGATTGCTTTTCTTTCAGTGTGTGCAGGTGTAGCCTTTATTAATCCCATATGAGAGAGAAGCGTAGATCAGGGACTATGCGGTTGTGGGCTGGGCCTAAAAGAAACCAGATGCGGGAAGGCACAGCATTGAAAAGCATTAGAAAGATGCAGGCTTGCTCCCCAGGCACTGGTTTAGGCCTCTGTGGGGGACAGCTGACAGTCACTCCATGTTTATGAGGAGTCAGATGCGAAAAAAGTCTTGTCTGCTGGCAGTTTATCTCAGCTCCTGGCAACAGGTCCATCTCTCCAGCATAATCTCTTGGAAACACCGCCCATGGAAACACCCATGGAAACACCGCCGTTGGCTGCGGTCAGATTCAACTCAGGGAAGAGCTGCTGTAGGCAGAGTGTCTTTACATCTTCACTCCCCGGGACTGTCCCAGTTTATGCCTGTTTTCCTGGCATCGTCACTGAGAAGAGCACCGCCCTTTCACTCTCACGGTGTCCTGATGTGGCTGATGAATGAAAAGCATTGGCACACACTGTGCCTGCTTCCCGAAATACCTGCCCCCGTCCGCTCCACAGCCTCCTACAACTCAGACGTCCCCTCTTCATGGAAGCCCTCCTTGATGTGCTCATGTGCCATTCCCTCTCCACCCCAACCCAGGACAGAGTTCTGCCCCGTCACTGATGAGTCTGGTTATTTTCCAGTTATCTGTTCTTCCCACTAAACGTGAACCTCTGGAGGGAAGGATCTGTGCCCTCCAGTGTCTGTTTCTTCAGGGTCTAGTATAATACCCCGGATGTCATAAAGGTGCTCAATACATTTTTAAAAAGAATAGAATTGATTGACAGAAGTTCCAGGGGCTGATTTCCTTAGTCTCAGCGCCAAGGTTTAAAGAGGAATTTGCTTAGATGTTGTCTTCCCATACATAGTGTGTGTGTTGAAATATTATAGCTGATCATGTACAAACGGAAAACCATATCTATCGACTTGTAATCTCAGGTTCCCAGGCCTCTTGCGATGCGGAAAGAGGGGATTCAAACCAGAAAACGGAAGCCCAAGAACCTTAACAAAGCTAAGACACCAGCAGGTGAGGGAAAGAGCTGCATGTAATGACATGAGTAAGTCTGAAGTCCTTGGAGTGTGTGGGGATGTGTCCTTGGTGACGTGAGCCGGCTCAGGGACTCAAGGTGTAATGGTGGCATCATCCATCCCTAGCTTTTCAGGACACAACGAGGAACCTAGTAGAAGAGGAACATCACCAACGGGACATATTGCAGCTTTGGGAGCAGACTCTGGTCAAGTTGTGGCCTGATCATTGCCAGTCGCAAAGGCTGCAGCGGGCCAGCTGGACTGGTCGAGGGCCTGAAGGAAAAGGGAACAGTCCTCAGTCCCGTCCCTCCCCCCCTCCCCCATCTTTGGGATTTAGTCATGGTCATGACAGACTGGCTTGTAAGCCAGTGTATAGTTAACATCACATAGTACTTTGTACTTTAGAAAGTTTCTTCACAAATATTCTCTCGTTGATTCTTAAAGACCCCCATGAGACCCCACTTATTATGTCCATTTTACAAACAAGAAGCTGAGGCTCAGAGAGGGCAGTGGTTTAACCAGAATCACACAGCTGTGGATGGGTAGTTAGACCCATGTTTTTACACATCAGGGTCCAAATGCTGTTTAAGAAACCACCCTGACTTCTCAATTTCTAGATGAAGGCTGAGGACTACTTCTGTTCCCTCCCAGAGCCCTTCCTCCTCAGTGCTGCTACCAAAGGAAAGATCTCGCTGGGAAACGCCATAGTCACAGCAAAATAAAGCAGCTGATCTGATTTCCACTTCCCCTTTCCACTCCCAAGAGCACGACCACAGTTGTCCTTTCCCAGATTCCGCAGTGCTTTCCGCTCTGGCAGCCGTGTCTCGTGAGACCTTTCAGTGTCTCTCCCCTGTGGTCCGCACTGTTCATGAGTAACCCTGCCCCACCCCAGATAGCAGGTTTTTGGTTCAGATGGACTATCTCCTATCTGAAATTCAAAGTCCAGGGGGCTAGATTTGGCAGCAAAACCCAATCTGAACAGATGCAGGCTATTTATCGTCTTTTATTTACCACCCTTGTGAGTATTCCCATGTTTTGCTGTAGAACTATTCATGCATTTCAATGTGGGTGTTGTCCCAGCCCTCACTGGAGTTGTCCTCTAATATACACTATATGCCCTTTTAAAAATAAAAAGTAAAAGTTTTGAGTCCTGAAACACCTGTGGCCTCAAGGGGTTGGGGATAAGGGGTTATTGCCCTGTCATTTCAAAAAAAAGTTCTTGAAAATCTCATTTGGGCAACCGATGCCCTCCACCCAGGAAGGACCCCTGCTTCTCGCCCCAGCAAATATAAATAAGCCATTAGCATGGACCTACCCCGGCTGTCAAAGGACAGCCACCCTTTTGTCCTTGCCTTTGCTCTGCTCGGGTGTCCTGACTCTGCCTTGTTCCAGGTCCCTCGGGCAGTGAGAGCCTCCCTCCCACCAGCAGCGTTTCCAGTAACTCCAGCACCGCAACCACCAGCAGCAGCGAAGAGATGCGCCCCATCAAGACAGAGCCCGGGCTGGGGTCCCACTACGGCCACAGCAGCTCCATGTCCCAGGTGCGCCCCTGTGCGGGGACCAGGACTGCCCGTGGGAAGTAGGTTCCAGAGTACCAGGTGGCCAGGCCGGCACTGGGGTCTGGAGCATGTGACCCAGGGTCTTGTCCGCTGCCCACTGCCCTCAGGGCCCCACTCGAGGCTAGGGGCTGCTGGCACATCCAATCAAGCCACAGTGATCTGGACACACCTGTGAGAGACAAATGTTTGGCAGCTCCTCTGTCTCCTGAGGGAGGGGTGGTTTGACCTTGGCCTTGAAGGATGCGTAGATGTTAGGAGGAGGCAGGGAAGGCGGGGCCCTCCTGGCATGGGCAGAGGCGTGGAAGTGTAGAGGGCCCAGTGGGCGGGTTGGTTGGGGGTGGTGAGGAGGTCACAGGCAGGATCTTGTTTTCATGAGGGCCAGCTGCAGGGCCATCTTTCTCGTGTGCCCAGAAGATGGACCAGCAGTCCCCTCATTCTCTTCTTTTGCAAATAATGGCATCCCTGCTCCTGAACACCCTTCCCTCTGTGGCTCCCCTCATTTGGGATCGGGATGTTCCTGGTCGCAGTCTCCCATTAACTCTGACCTGTCCCTGCCCATTCTTGCGGGAGGCCATGTCTAACCAGCTCTTTGCTGTCGGGGTGAAGAGCAGCAGGCTCTGTAGAACCAGCAGAGCCAGAGCTCCTTCCAGATGGGAAGATGGCTACTGCTTGAAAGTGGGGTGCCGATGGTGATAAGATTGTAGCAGATGTCTCAGGGAACTATCAGAGCCTTCACAGAAACCAGAGTAGTCGCAACCTACTGGTCATGGTGCTCAGTGGCAGCTGATGAATCACACAGACCCTCTGCCTCCACAACACAGGGTGGAGGAAATGGAAATATTGCTGGGTCCTGGGTCCTGCCCTTGTCCGTTTGCTGCTGGCCCCTCTCCTAGGCATGGGGGACATCACCTAATGGGGCTCCCCCTCCTGAACCCTCAGGAGTGACCCCACTGACCTCATCTTGCCCTTTTTGCTTTGCAGACGTTCTCTGTCAGCGCCATGTCTGGCCACGGGCCCTCCATCCACCCGGTCCTCTCATCCCTGAAGCTCTCCCCACAAGGCTACGCAGCTTCTGTTAGCCAGTCCCCGCAGGCCAGCTCCAAGCAGGACCCTTGGAACAGCCTGGCCTTGGCCGACAGTCACGGGGACATAATCACTGCATAATGTCACCTCCCTCCCTCCTCAGATTCCTGCACAGACTTGGGACTTAGAGAACCGCGGAGGCAAGGACCGGCTCCCAGCGGCCAGCCTGCTCTGTCTGGGAATGACTCCGGAACAACCGGGAAGAAACTTGAAGTCGATGATTTGGTTAGGGGAGTGGGTGTGGGATTTCATCAGATGCCTCTTCAAGATGAGGGGCTGGGAGGAGCCCAGACTCTGATCTGGACGCACCCACCCTTTGCGAGGAGCTCACTCAAGTCCCTTCCGTGGAACTGGAGACTTCTTTCTCTACCTTCCCTCACTGTGGCCTGAGACAGTGGTTTTCGCCTGGTGTTCCCGGCACCAGGATCTGAGGGTGGGGAGAGGGGCAGGTGCTGGGACCCTGCTCCAGCCTGAGCCAGGGCATCCATGTGCCTTTCACTGTGACAGGCCCCTCCAGGCAGCTCCTGCCCGTGCCCAACACTCCCCTTCAGGCTCAGCACATGCCCGCACCCCTCAGTACTGAATCCTGACTCCAGGAACGCTGGGCGTCGCCCATGTTACTGGGTGCTCCGTGGGGAGACGGAGGAGAGGCTTCCTCACCCACCATGCAGTATGGCTTCGCAAAATCTCAACTTGGCGATGTTGCCTCCCCCCACGTTCCTTTCCCGGCTCACAGCGTCATCCCTTCGCTCCTTCTCTTCATCCCAAGGCCTCTGAAAAGAAAAACCCCTTCCACTGCTCCGTGCGATTCAGCCCGCCTCTGGCTTGGCCGTGTCTCTCCCTCAGCAAAACAAGAGCTCAGCAGTTTAGCCGAACAGCAGCCCCGCCGAGCCTGCCTCCCAAAGTCCTTCCTCCGCCCCATCATGCACAGGGAGTTCTGAGTGAGAACAAAGAAGGTTCTGCTGCTAAAGCGAGTTTGACCGACACTCATCTAAGACTTGACATCCCTCTGGAGAGGCTGCCTGGACACCCTGGGGCGGGGCCGGCACTGGATGGGAAGCAGGGTTTTCCATGGATTCTGACTCTCTTGCACTCGGATCTTGCTGACACCACTTCTGTTCTGCGGAGCTGGGCCTCTGGGCCAGGCAGCGAGTCCACCCAAGGGGTGCAGAGTGCCCTCCTGGCATCCTTTCTCCAGCAGAAATCCCTTGTCCAAGAGGTGAAAAGCTAGCGATTTTGCAACATAAATTCAAAGCAAACACAACAAAGCTCATGAAAAGTATGACGACTGCTAAGAGAAGACACCGAGTTGGGCCTGGAGGGCTCTCCGGTGCTGGCCTGGAATTGGCCTTTTTCTTAGCTCTGCGTTGCTGTTTCTGCCTGTGATGCCAGAGCTCACAGACTCCTCCCTCCATGTCCTCCTTATCCACAGAGCTGTCGCAGACTGTGGCCTTCCTGCGTCCTACCCCAACCACCCAGGCCTCCCCTACTCCCCCAAATCTTACAGGCTGTAGCAGAGAATATCTCTAAACCAAGATTCTGCTCTAATCATCATTCACATTGCTTTCTTTCCTGAAGGCCTCCCTCATATGCTTTCCCTAACCCACAAACCCGTTAACATTGTCTTAAGGTGAAATGGCTGTAAAATCAGTATTTAACTAATAAATTTATCTGTACTCCTCTTTCCCTTCTCCTCCTCCCTCAGATAACTTTCCTGGGAGGTTTTATGCTGCCCTTTGCAAGGCAATCTTGAGTCGCAGCGGCCCCTCCGCCGATCCACTCACAGGCGGCACCTAAGGTCATTTCCTAGCTTCACTGTCTGCAGTTGGCCAGGTCCTCTGTACGTGGCTGCGACGGCCGAAAGGAACACTCCTCCTGGCCCTGCCACTGACGAGCCTGCGGCCTTGACAGGTCACCTCTAGGCTTTGGTTTCCTGCGAGAGCGCTGGGTCAACTGTCAGTTAACTAAGCTTCCTGTGGTCCATCAGCTGGTGCCCAATGGCCGTTTTTAGAGCTCCCCTCGGGGACCACAGGGCCGGAACAGGAGGCGAAGCTTGGGGACAGTGATCGCTCCAGCCACCTGAGTTGAGGTGTGTGCCGAGGGTCACCCTGAGGTGCCCTTCCATCTTCCACTTCTTTCTGGTGCCACTCAGACAAGCCCTCCGAGGGGCAAATGATGCTCCACACCAACGAGAGCACCAATGGGAGAGGAGAGGAATGTCTCCTTTATCCACTTGTCTTCACCTTCTTAGGCTCCAGGATTGCTTACTTGCTTCATCTTAAAAGTGAGGAGGCGGTGGGGGGTAGGGGTGGGGGAGGGGGGAGGGACCCAGACCAGAATACCCACCCCCACTCAGTACCGTCTGCGGTGGCTTCCAGCCTCACAGTTGGCGTATGCCAAACCCACTAGGCAGCTGGTGGCCATTTCACAGCACTGCTGTTATTTTTGAGCAGAAAAAAACAAACAAACAAACGCCATGCTATGTCACATCAGAAAAGCTTTTAAATAGTATCAGGAACAGCCAGACCTATAGAACGTAGGGACCATCCAGAGGGAGAACTCTAGCAATTACGAGGGGGGAAAAAGCTTCAAAACCAAAAATAAACCGCCCCCAGGATTTATGTTGGCCTTGCGAGGCGCATGTTCCCTGACGATGAAGTCCTTGCTGAAAACGTTCTGCCACTTCCCTTGAGGAATGGCTTCCAGAACCAAGTCATATACAATCCGAGGAGACCTTATATAGTCAGGACTGCTCCCCTCCAGAGGGGCTCCCTAGCTTGTCTCAGCCTTCGTGCTCTCCAGACTTGGTTCCTTTCCCAGATGAAATGAATCCTCAGAGGAGGTCGATTTTGATATTCTAAAGGATGCAGTTCCCAGATGGTTGGGAAGTGGCTGGGGGCGAGGGTACAAGGGGGGGATGCAGGGAGGGGGGAAGGCTAGCAGTCCTAGTAGCATTATTAGAATAAATGAGGGGCCTAATATGGTGTGTGAAGCAGCCAGGGAGCATATGTCCAGATAAATCCCCTTAGTCTCACCTCTGGCCATGAGAAAACCTTTTGAAGCACGGGTCAAGTCATTGTGACAGCTGGAGAGCGTTACTCCTACATATTTGACTTTTGAATGCCTTTAGGGGGTGAGTAGTAGCAGAGTTAGCTGTGGTTATGTTTGGCTTGGGGTTGACACCGTGCAGGTTAAGTTTATATTGACTGAACATTCACTAAATGACCCCACCCCCAGCCCCGAGTTCCTGGAAGGTGACATACTGACTAGGATACTGAATGCATGAGAAGCAGCCATTTGGAAAACTGCCTTTGGGGAGGAGGTGGTTGGTTTTGTTTATTTAAGTCATTTTATGACTTGGAACTCTACTCTTCAGATTGCATCCTTGCCCTGCTTGAAGCTAGAACACAAAAATGCCATCATCCCGTGACCAAGGACCAGCCTTCAAGCTTCAAGGCTTAGCCTGGGAAGTAGGACCTCTAGGTCTCTCTGCCCCTGCCACTTGCCTTGGTTTCTGACTGTAGCCTCCTGGGAGTGCTGCTGTTCTGTACCGCTCTGGGTCTAGGGTGACTTATCTCCCCTCCAGTGGCTACGGCAGTGGCATTTGCAAAAAGACCGACTGTTCACAACAAGGAGAACGAAATAACCCAAGTGAAGGTGACATTAAAATAGACCTAGTTTTTCAAAGTCCAGGTTTCCTGGGGTTTGTACATTGCTAGCTCACTCTTCTGGCTGGAGCCTGGGAGACCTTGGGTTTAGTTTTGTAGAGAGGTGACCACACAGCTGTGCTCTGGGTTACCAAGAACAGAGGAATCAGAAAAAGACTGTGAGGCACCCGGTGCTCTGAGCCCAGGAGGTTCCCCTCGTTGGGAGGTTTTCCTCTCAAGGGAAAAACACACACACACACACACACACACACACACACACACACACACACACACACACCCTGTTCTCATGACTGTCTTCTAGTGTGGTAGCCTTGCTTCACCTGAGAAATAAACATGTGACTGCTCCCTCTCCCCGACTGGGTTTTAAGAGGTTGTTACTAATCACTGGGAAGTTACCAATTCCTAGTCAGTGAATCTGATTTCAAGACGTTAATTCTAGTTAGTCAACACTAATACACACTAGTAAACACCTCTTATAACGACCGCAGTCCTTTGTGCTGCCCCTTCTTGAAAATGGATGAGCTCACATGAAATAAATTGCAATTAGATTGTCAGTGTAGCCTTCTACTGTATTACAGTCACACTGAATTGGATCTAGCATCTCCGACTTTGGACCAGCAGCTCTGAAATCATGAGTTGGAAGAAAGTGGCTCCCGTCTCACTGGGTCTTATGCAATCTTTTTTTTTTTTTTTTTTGGAAGAGAAGGATTCACCGATGTATACAGTGTTATGCAGCCACTTTTTAAAGAAAATACATTTTATTGATTTCTTACAGAGAGGAAGGGAGGGATAGAGAGTTGGAAACATCGATGAGAGAGAAACATTGATCAGCTGCCTCCTACACACCTCCTACTGTGGATGTGCCCGAAACCAAGGTACATGCCCTTGACTGGAATCGAACCCAGGACTCTCCAGTCTGCAGGCTGATGCTCTATCCACTGAGCCAAACCGGTCAGGGCAGGTCTTATGCATTCTTGTTTGTAAAAATGAAACCTTGGGGCCCCCAAATGCTCCTCCTGGAGACTCCAGATTGAGGTTCTCACAGTACCTTTATTGTGACCCGAGTAATGAGGCTTAAAAATAGTTTAGAAGCTACACATCCACTTGAACACTCAAAGTAGCCAGCTAGGACCCACGTTCCAATATTGTAGACATGCTGGGACTCCCTGTAGACGCTGCCCAGAACCTGCTCCTATCGGCCTAGGAGAACCAGGTTTATGGCTTCTTAACCATATTTAGTTTGGAATCCTAAACAGAATTACATCAACCTGACCAATTTTTTTGTCACTGACCTTAATTCTAAATGCCCCTTCAACATTTGCCACCAGTGAAGAGCTATTGAAGAATGCGCTCTAGGCTCTGAAAGCTAATCCCAGTGAAGGAAGCAGAAGTGATGGGAAACATGTTCAGGTCTTTTGTGGCTGCCACACTGAAGGGGACAGCATGTTTTAGTTCTGGGGTGTTTTCCTACATCCACCCAACGACCTTGGTGTCTTCCCTCACTGCTCAGCTGTGTTGAGGTTTGAGCGGGACTGTGGGTTAGGGGCCTGGAACACACTTCCAAGGCTTCCTGCAGGTTCCTGTATAGAGAATGCCTGGAGTAAGCCATTCCTGTCCTTTGGGGCAATGGCTTTTTAACTTTTGGAGTCACAAGGCTTAAAAAATGTAACAAAAGCTGTCCTGGAAAGGTGCACATAGCCTGAGATGTTGCACACTACTGGGACTCTGGAAACTTCTCCGTATCCCCAGGTTAAGACTCTGGCTCTTGGGCTCTGGGTTAGTCCTGTGCTGCAAGTCTGTGTTGATCAAACTGACTAGGTCAGCTCCATCTAGCATGGCCTAGCACTTAATGGGGCAACTAAGTCCTGTTTAGCCATGAAAGTTGAGCAGTCGAACAGTCCCAGGGCAGCTGTCAAGGTCCTGGAGCTGTCCCAGGCTCCTGAGAGGTCCTACAGCCTAAAATCTAGCTGTCCACACAAGAACAGGGCTGAGGAAATCCTGGTAATCCATTCCTTCCAGGAGGGTATGGGGCTGGAGTCTATAAGAGTACAATGGGGTTCCAGAACACCAGTTGCTAAGGATTTGGGGCCGTTATTATTGGTAAGATTTCCAATAAGTGTTCTGGGAGAGTCAAATGAAACAGAAAGAAAACTGAACCCCACCCACTAGGAAAAAGTGCCTGGATTGGGAGCCTGACACATTTGGAGATCATGAGGGGGTCCCAGAGATTACCTAGTCCAGTGGTTCTCAACCTTCTGGCCCTTCAAACACAGTTCCTCATGTTGTGACCCAACCATAAAATTATTTTCGTTGCTACTTCATAACTGTAATGTTGCTACTGTTATGAATGGTAATGTAGATATCTGATATGCAGGATGGTCTTAGGCGACCCCTGTGACAGGGTCGTTCAATCGCCAAAGGGGTCACGACCCACAGGTTGAGAACTGCTGATAGTCCAAACTCTCTTGTCCCATCATCATGGAGGGAACTTGCCCAAGGCCACAGAGCTGGTGTGAGGACAAGCTGCACTTACTGAGCAGGTACCCTCAGGAGGCTCTGCGTTTGGAAGAAAGGTACTGTCCTTGCAGTTAATGCTTTCACCACACGGAGGCGCCTGCGTCCTCCTACTCCCTTGTTTCCTTCATAATATATTCAGCCTGATTTTCAAGCAACTTGAGATCAGCCCAGAAATTTTGCTTAAAAAAAAAAAAAAGTACTTACTGCTTATTGAGCATTGCTGCACATCAGATGCTGCTAGTAGCTTTATATGCACATAAAACATTCATATATCGTCACAATCACGGTTTGCACACAAAGAAGATACTGGCCCACAGATTTTAAGTAACTCAATGAAGATCACAGAGCTAGTTTGTGCAGGATTCAAGCCTGATGTCTATTTGACTCCAGAATTGGGGTTTTTACACTCCACAAGTACCTCTCCTAAAGAGCTGGATAACCCCGCACAGTCTGGTCTAGGACCTACTCCAAGACAAAGTCTTTCAACACTTTTCTAGAAGTTGGGGAGGATCCCTGGTTCCAAATTCTCCAATTCTCCCAATTTAGACACAATGAAAGAAGGACCTAGGACCACCGGGGAATAGGGCTTCCTGCCCACAGTCACATGCCCCAAAGATGGCCAACTGGAATAAACCCAGGAGCCTCACACTCAGCCCTTGGTGCTCCCCAATGGTCTCTACAGACACATGAACCCTCCTTGATGTGGTTCAGAATCCCCAAACTCATTCCTCGGCAATTTAATTCCTACTGCTTTTCTCCTTCACTTCCTGTCTTGCTGTCGTGGAGGTGGCTGCATTTTAATAGATTTTCATGAGCGTTATAACTTTAACCCTGGTGGAGAAACCGGGGGCACAAATGACAGAGAAGTTGGCTCCATGGCCCTTAGAAGGCCGGGTGCTGACCCTACAGGCTCCTGTGGGATTTGGGGCAAATAATAATAATAACTAAAACATATAGAGCTATTTATTACTCTTTGCCAGGCCCGGTGCTAAGAGGTTGATGTATCATCTCAATAAATCCCACAGTTGCCCAGTGAGGTAGGCATTTCATCATATATTACAGATGAAGAAATTGAGGTACAAAAAGGTTAACTTATTTGCCCAAGCTCTGCCTGCTGAGTGATGGGATTTGGACCCAGATAACCTAATGCAGAAATAATGTTCTAAGGTGCTATTCTATAGTTACTCGTCTAGGAGTTTGCCCTTTTCCGGGCAGATTTTCCAGCCTTACTGTCCTAGAATGATGGTTCTATACACCTGCACAGCACTTTGCAATTTATGGATGTTTCCCATCTAATAATCTCATTTAATGATTCATTTAAAGAATATTTATTGAGTGCCCACCAACTGGCAAGTACTGTGCTCTAAGTTCTTGCTTCTCCAAATGTGGTCCCTGAACTAGCAGCAGCTGCAGCACCTGGCAGCTTGTAGGAAAGGCAAAATCTTGGGCCCTGCTCCTCACCTGAGTCAGAATTTGCATTTAAACAAGATTCCAGGCTGGCTCATATGCACATTAAAATTTGAGAATTCCTGCTTTCTAATATTTCCATAAAAACATCATGAAATAGTTATCCCACTTTAATACAGGGATAGATTGAGGTATTGTGACTTGCTTGACTTCCCACAACTAATGAGGCAATCTATGTAAAGAGCTTAGAAGAGTGCCTTGCACATAATATGTGCTCAACAAACAACTATTGTTATAAATGACAGTCAAGCTGTGAACCGTTGCTTTTCTCAACTCTATAGCCCTTTGGCCTCAGCAGAGACCTTTTAGGGGCCAGGCTTTCATTCCAAGCGGTGAGCCAAGGATTGTAGCTCCTTCCCAGCTCAACCAGAGTCTATAGAATGGGGAGTTAGGGGCTCTGAAAACCATTGTTGGGTGTGCCTGATCCTTCAGCAGGGGTCATCCTGTGGTGAGAATGTTGGTCCCCAGAAGAGGCCAGACATCAAAAGAGACTAGCAGGCTGGATGCCTCCTGGCAACTGCACGCCTGCAAACCTCATCCAGTGTGTCTCCAGGGATCCTCTGTGCTGAGCCCCCTGGGTATCCCAAGCCATCCCAGCCTTTCTCTCCTCCCTTCCTGCCCAAGCCCCTTCCATAGAAGGCCATCTATACTATTCGGCTCCCTCCCAATCAGCAGGACACCACCTAAGGAGGGACTGGGCCTGTCTTGCAGGGCTGGCCAAGGACTCCCCCAGGGCCCTCTCAGCTAGGGCCCTTGGCGCCTGCCTTCCTGGGCAGGTTTCCTATGCTCTTTGGAGGACTAACAACACGGAACATAATTATTTTTAAATAGTCTACTATTTTATCTTTTTATTCTTTGAAATGAAACTTCAATCTACAAATATGATCTTTCAGGTAACATTTGTTTATGGTAAAAATTTCCATTATAATATTCAAGTTATATAAAGTTAAAGATCCCATCCTTTAAAGATGTCATGAGAACTTCTTGACAACTTGTGTCCTTTTCGCAATGACTTCTCTTAGGCTCGGAAGCTGAGCAACATCAACTTAAAGGCTTGCTTTTGCCTGGACCACCCAAAGTCCTCCTGTTTATCAAGTCGCTTAACTTTTCCCTACAGCCCTCTGTCTTCGTTAGACAATAAACGTTCCGAAGGCGCTGCGTTTCTTCTCCACCGTCCGCCCATCCTCAGTTTCTGACTGCCCTTCTTCCACGCCCGCTTTTTATTCCCAACCTTGGTTCCTTCAGGACCTCGAGGACACCCATGGGGGCCTCCTACTCTCCCGACCAAAGGCGAGGTGGGCCCCGCCCCGCCCCGCTCTCGGCCCCGCCCCGCTCTCGGCCCCGCCCCGCTCTCGGCCCCGCTCTCGGCCCCGCCCCGCCCCGGCCCCGCCCCGCCCCGGCCCCGGCCCGGCCCCGCCCCGCTCTCGGCCCCGCCCCGCTCTCGGCCCCGCTCTCGGCCCCGCTCTCGGCCCCGGCCCCGCCCCGGCCCGGCCCCGCCCCGCCCCGCGCCGGCCCCGCCCCGCTCTCGGCCCCGCCCCGCCCCCGGGCCCCGCCCCCGGCGCCGAGCTCCCACGGAGCCTCGCGCCCCCGACTGACGCATAGCCCCGCCCACTCATAGAGGCTAGACCCACCTCCTGCGCACGCCTCGGGGGGCGGAGCTCCGCTGTACGCCCGCCCCAAACAGTCACGTGTCCACACCAGCGTGGGGACCCTCGCGCTACACCCCTTCCCCCGCCTTGGGCTGGAGTCCGGCTCTCCGCACCCAGGACAGCGTTCGCCCCCTTCCCGGGGCTGCGGGCCGGAGCCGGTGAGTGCAGCCGCTCGCCCTCCGCGTGGGCCGCGTGGGCCGGGAGCGGCGGCGGCTCCCTCCTCGGAGGTGCGCGGAGTGGCCCCCTGTCCCGACCTTTGCCTTCCCCTGCGCGCGTTGTCGTCACTTTGTTATCAGCGGAGAAACTCAAATTAACCAAGATTTAGAAGCGTCCCCATGGAAGCCGCACCCCTGGCCGAATTTCTTTTTTCGGGGGGGCTCCTCGGGCCTTTCCGTCTTGCCTCTGCGCCCACCTCTTACCCCCCTCACCTCGAGAAAGTTGGGGAGAGCATCCTTTTTGACTCTCACGGGAGTGAGTGGTTTTCATTGAAAGGAGGAGGGCGGTGTCGCCCCTCTCGCCCCTTTCGCCCCTCGTGAGGTCTGCTGCGAGGTTAGCCGGCTGTGAGGGGGCTCGAGGGAAGGCGTGGTTTCCCTGTCCAATCTGCGTCCCAGGGTCCACGCTCTGTCCACTGAGCCCAAGCTGTTTCCTCACCTGCACAGGGACCTGCTGGTTCTGGTTAGATTCTGGTCAAGGGCACACACCTGAGTTGCAGGCTCATTGGATCCCAGTGGAGGGCGTGCTGCAGGCAACTTATCATTGTATGCCTCTCACATCAATGTTGCTCTCTTCCTCCCTCCCTCACCCTCTCTAAAAATCAATGGAAAAATACCCTCCAGCGAGGGTGAAAAAATGTGCCCCTTCTCGCTTTAATCTTTTAAGGCTATGGTAGAGGTAATTTGCTGCTCAGTTTTCCATCTCCAAAAATATACTTAAACATGCCCATGGGTCTAGGTACATTAAGGACTAGGTGCATTTCAGAGGGAGGCTTTTCGAGAAGCTTCCTCCTTTGGAGATGACCTGGGCACAGAGAGCTGGCAGAGGTTAAGGTCAGCTGCAAGTATCCAGTTTGTTTGTTTGTTTGAAATATATTTTATTGATGTCATGAAGGGAGAGGGAGAGAGAGATAGAAACATCAATGACGAGAGAGAATAATTAATTGTCTGCTTCCTGCATGCCCCCTACTGGAGATTGAGCCTGCAACCCAGCATGTGCCCTGATGGGAATCGAACCTGGAACCCTTCAGTCTGCAGGCCAACGCTCTATCCACTGAGCCAAACCAGCTAGGGCTGGTCTCCAGTTTTGTCCCCATAGACTCTTCAGTGTCTTGAAGGTCAGATTAGGAGAATATTACTACATTTTAGTGACTCTCAGGCACCATCAAATTTAAAGTTCACATTATTGAATGCGCTACTAATGAAGCTATGAGAAAGCATGGCTTGTAAGAGGCATCCCCATTTCAGGGATTTTAAAATGTTTTTTTAGAATTGCTGAAATACACTAGCTACCACCATGCCAGGTACCCATTTGGGTTTTCATCCTTACTTACAGAGTCTCTGCAGGTGAGGAAACATGACCCTGACCCACATGACCCTGAGTCTGGCCTTGTCATGATTCTGCGCTCTGGGCTCTTGTCACATACACAGCGCCCTTAATTGCGAGGGGGTCCTGGGAGGGCTCAATCCACATCTGTGTCTTTGTGTCCCTTACAGCTTTCTCTACAGTGACCGTCTCTTTCCTGAAAAAAGAGGGGGCAGTAAATCAGCAGCAGTGGGTTGGATTGATTTTGGGCGAGGAAGGAGGACAGAGAAAGTGTGGAGATGAGTTAGAGGCCACAGTCCAGGCGAAAGGTAACAAGGGTCCTCTCCTGTTCAAGCTGCCACAGGATCAAAATAGAGGGGACCCTGAAGTGCTGTCTAGCACTCTGTAGGTGCTTCATTGTTTGCCAGGTGAAGAAGGCTGAGAGGAGCTGGAAGGGGAAACCCTTCCTGGGGAGCTGGCTCCGCTGGTTCCGCTCTTTGATCTGATCCTCCTCTCAAGCCTTGCTCCCTTTTTGGTCATATGTACCATTCAAAGTTGGTGGCAAAAAAAATAGCTGCTTGAAAGCTCAGAGCTTGACACCCAGCAGAGATGCTAGAGAGAAACTAGCTACATCATTTCCGCCTGCAGGGATGCCAGAAGGGCCGTCAGTGAGGAAGTTTCACCATTTGACTTCCCCCTTTGTGGGGCAGCAGGTGGTGAAGACAGGGGGCAGCAGTAAGAAGCTAAACCCTGCCAGCTTCCAGTCCCTGTGGCTCCAGGACACCCAGGTGAGTCCATCGTCTGGTGGTCATACCTCCCACAGGAGGGCCGGCTCCCTAAGCATATCCTATGCCTCCCCTAGAATTTATCTCAGCACTTTCCATGCCATCACTTCCTTGAGCCCAAGACAACCATGCTAGGACTCCCTGCAGCTCCTCTTTCAGTCTGATATTTCTCAGCCAGAAGTGGGCGTTACAGTGGCCCATGGAGCTATAAAATATACACAAGCACAAGCTGGAGATTCGGATCACTTCAGCTGACTTTGTGCACCTTTGGTTGGGAACCATGTTTAGTCCCATGGGGCCAGCAAGGGCGTAGGAAAGAGCACAGCCTTCTGCTAGCGTTTCCAACCTGCCTCACCTTTGCCCTGAGTGTGAGTCAGGATTCCGTCGAGGTCTGAGTCATGCCTCCCTCTCTAGCACACTTCTGCCCCTGCCCCAGATCTCTCTTCCAATCATATTGATCAGTCCTTCTTGCCCATGGCTTTGCTATGCTGCTCCCCTGCTGAGCGAGGCTTCCTTTATCTTCCAACTCTGCCCCCATTCTTGTCGGCTCATGTTACCATGGCTTATACACATCTTCTAGTCTTCCCCTTTCTGGGTCTGTAAGCCTCCATCTGTCTGTGCTGTTGTAACAGAATACTACCGACTGGGTGGCTTACAAATCCAGAAATTTATTTCTCAGTTCTGGAGGCTGGAAATTCAAGATCAAGGCGCTGGCAGATTTAGTTTCCTGGCTCATAGATGGTCATCTCCCTGTGTTCTCACATCGTGGAAGGGACAAGGGCACTAATCCTATTCATGAAGGCTCCACCTTCAAGACCTAATCACCTTTTAGAGGAGTGGTTCTCAACCTTCTGGCCCTTAAATACAGTTCTTCATCTTGTGACCCAACCATAAAATTATTTTCGTTGCTACTTCGTAACTGTAATGTTGCTACTGTTATGAATCGTAATGTAAATATCTAATATGCAGGATGGTCTTAGGCAACCCCTGTGAAAGGGTGGTTCGACCGCCAAAGGGGTTGCGACCCACAGGTTGAGAACCGCTGTTCTAGAGGCTCCACCTCCAGATACCATCCCATTGCAAGTTACAGTTTGAACATATGAATCTCGGGGCAGGGTGGTGTACAAACACATCTATGAGCAAAGGCTTAGATCATGTTATTTTTTTCTAGGTCCACGGAAAGAAATTATTCCTTAGATTTGATCCAGATGAAGAAACCGAGTTTCCCAGCAACAACCCACTGCCAGAACCTCTAGGAAAAGGAGAGAGGAAGAAAGAGGCTGGGGACCAAAAGCAGACCTTGGGTCCCGACAGCGCGAAGATCTCAGACCAGTCTTCCCAGTCCAACAGTAGAGACAATGGTTCTGAGTATTTGGGGGGAGATAGCCCAGCAGGAAGTGCTGAGAGGTGGCTGCAGGTCAGCTTTGGCCTGTTTGGCAGCATTTGGGTGAACGAATTCTCCAGAGCAAAGAAAGCAAACAAGAGGGGTGACTGGAGGGACCCCATTCCAAGGTAATGGTGTGGCGGAGTGGGCTGTGGGCTGTGTCGGTCTGCAGTATTATCTCTATGGGGTCTGCAGTATGAACATGGCCCCCAGGGTGTGGCACACTCTCTGGGCACACTCAGGTGGCTGTCCAACCTGCTCTCCGACAGTCCGCATCCAAGGAGAGAGAAGACACTTTTCTGTCTATTTGTCGTAGACAGTAGACTGTGGTCTGCACCCAGAGAGGAAGGGTCACATCCTCGGTCAGCTTAGCGAAGGGGGAGATTTTCCAACAAACGTGGTCTTAGCGGGTGGAGGTCTCTGAAGTGCATTGGACAGCTTGACGAGTGCCCTCTGAATTTAGGGCCAGAATTGTCCCCGTTTTTAATCTATTAATGTTGAGTCCACCTTAGTTTAATGTAAAACTCTATCTATGTTCAGGGTTATTTCCTTACTGAACACATCCAGAGGATGTCATTGCTGGTCAAAGAGAATGAGCATTCTTCCTGTGGACCATTCTTAAGGCCTTGCAAGTGCTCACTTCCCTGAATTCGTGCTAGTATTGGATTGTGTGTGTGCTTTTGATCACTTTGTAGGAGCTTTTGGATATTGTGTATTAGCCTTTGTGATGTGTGGTCCCCGTATGGTTTCCTGTCTGTGTCCTTTGACACAATGTGCCTGTGGGCATTCAGGATTTTTAATTTTTATGTAGTCAATGTCAGCATTTTTAAAAATGCCTTTTTACTTTTCAATCACAGTTGACATAGAATATTATGTTAGTTTCTGGTGTACAACATAGTGATTTGACATTTATATAACTTACCCAGTGATCACCTTGATAAGTCCGTATTTTTCTTGATAACTTTTAAGTTGACCCCTCTTGCTAAAGAAGGCCTCTTCTACGCAAGTCACACTGCTTTTCTATTTTCTAAAGTCTCATATTTTTTTAATGCTCAGAACTATAGTCTTTATTTATGGTATGATGTCGGGCCGTAGGATCTTTTGGGCTGTAATAATAACTCAGGCTGGCTTAAAGTGGGGGGAGATTTTTTTGGTTCACATAATTGGAAGTTCAGAGGGAGGGTGGACTTTGCCGTTGACTCTTGCATCTGGAATTCTGCTTTTCTCCCTTCGTTGTAGGTATGTTTCCAGCTTTTGGCTTGAGGTTCTTGTGATTCTCCCGTCTTTGCACTTTTCCACATGTGGTTTTGTCCTTCGACCAGCAGCAGCAAGAGGCTTGGCAGTTCCAGACTTTATGTTCACAAAGAAAGAGGAAAGAGGAAGAGAGAGGGTTCTTTCTGAACGTGCTGACAAGGAGAGTTTTCTCAGAAACCCCCAGCAAAGCTCTCATTGCCTGGAGCTGGCTCAGGGCTGACTTCTGAAATGGTCTCCAGCTGGGGGAACTTCAGTGCTCTTTCACTAACAGAGCTCTCCCCTAGGTTTTCAGATTTGTCATGGAGTTAACACGTACAATTCTCTTACTTTTAAAGTCTTGTCATGTTATGTCTCCCTTCTCATGTTTTGTGTTTTACATATTACTTTGTCTCCCAACCCCTTTTTTCTTAATTAGGCTTGCCAGAGTTTTATCTACATTGTTGGTCTTTCAAATAAATAATGTTAGTTTTATATACTCTTTATATAAGAGTATTTCGTGCCCTAGCCAGTTTGGTTCCGTGGATAGAGCATCAGCTCGCAAACTGAATGGTTCTGGGTTCGATTCTGGTCAAAGGCATGTACCTTGGTTGCAGGCTCCATCCCTGGCCCTGGTCGGGCTGCATGTGGAAGACAACCCAGTAATGTGACACATCCATGTTTCTCTCTGTGTGTCTCTCCCCCTCCCTTCGGCTCTCTCTGAAAAATCAATGGAAAAATATTCTTGGGTGAGGATTAACCACCACCCCTCCCCTTACTCCCCCCCCCCCCCCATGAGTGTTTCCTAATTGTCCAAATGGTTGAGTGTTTGGTCATCATTTTTTTTT
>PVJC01000886.1:34095-107184 GCA_004026665.1 Murina feae | reverse complement strand
CATGGGATGTGGTGGGGGCATTATATGATGTATACATGCATGCACACGTACACACACGTGGGATGTGGTGGGGACATTATATGATATATACATGCATGCACACGTACACACGCATGGGATGTGGTGGGGACATTATATGATGTATATAGGCATGCACACGTACACACACGTGCCTGGCACACAGTCCGCTGCGCATAGACGGTGTGTCCGCGTTTCCAGGGGGAAGTGTCCAGCAGGAGAAGCCGCGGCTCGGTTGCCCGGCCACCGAGCTCTTCTTTGCAAAAGGATTCACGACTGGATCACTTTAAATAGAAAGTCCTCCATGCTTTTAATGGAGGCTTTCTCTCTTCTTTCACTTGCACCTTTCAGAGGCCTAGTTAGTGTGTTAAGTGAGGCTCCCCCGGGTTAAAATGGAGCCACTCCAGTTCCTCAATGAAGACAATCTCAGAGACAAATTCCCTCTTGAAACAGCCTGAGCACAGAGGACTGGGAGGAGGTGAGGAGGGCGTGTCCCCCCAGGGCTGGGGCTCCGAGAAGGGCTGGGGCAGGAGGAGCAGTGGGGGAGAAGCAGGTAAAGGCCCTTTCTGGCAGCTGGGAGCTCGGGAGGTGGGTGCCAGGCGGGAGCCATGGGAGCCCACTCTTGGAAACACCAGCATCCCAGGCCCGGCCTGGCTCCACCTGGGCTGGGACCATCACTGGAGCGCAGAGCGGCCCTGGGAACGGAGACTCCCTTTAGTGCCGCGTCCCCTGGCAGTGTCTGCGTCCCTGCACTGCTTCTGTGGGTCCCAGCGTGCTCAGCAATAGGAAGCCTTCTTGGAGGAGGTGACTTCCTCAGGGAGCAGGCAGGAAGGGAGGGGCCGATGACACTGAGACCATTGCATGGCAGGGCTGTGTAGCCTCTGCAGCCCTGGGGCAGCCTCCACCTTGGGGAGCAGCTCGCCCTGGGCCAGCAGCCAGGGACCTGAGGGGCAGTGGGCCTGGAGACACCCCAAGGGTTAACGTGGGATGAGCCCCCCCAGGAGCAGAGTGTGGAAGTCTGAGGTCCCTGTGCTGCTGGGAGCGGGGAGCAGGGAGCAATGCAGGAAATTGCCAGTAAACCGGTTCCATTACCCATCTCCTGTTGCATATTTTATTGACATGAAACTCTTTTTTTTAATCAGTGAACTTCCACAGCCAGATAGGCTATAAAATATATAAATAAAAGGAGTCCAAAGCGACGTGAGGACCAAATGATTCCCACTCTCCTTACCCCTCGCCCCGGCCCTGCCTGACCTCCGGGGCTCCCACACTGGGTCAGGGCGCACCCTCTCACTCCCAGCTCTCCCGCCCTCACAGTGTGAACGTGAGATTTATAGGAAGAGAAAGACAATTTATACCAGGAGAGTTCTGTCTGAGATATGTGCGATGGATGAGTTTGATTTTTAAAGACCAGACATGAAGACCCTTGCAGAGAACAGTTCATAGCAACTTATGAATGAGTGAACCGCGTGAATGAGTGAACCACATGAATGAGTGAACCGCCTGCAGCCACGCTGGGTGGAGGCACCTGACACACAGAGCACAGCCTCTGGCCGTCATCGGAGCCCGGCTGCCAAGTCCGTGCAGCGAGGCATCCACACTGTCCCACAGTCGCCTGTTTGGGGGTGCCACTTGCCTTCATCTTTATTTATTTCCCAAAGAAGTAAATAAATCAGTTACTGCAACTGATTGGAATGACTTATTGCTGCACTAGTGCTGAGAGCCACGAGGCTGGCCCGGCTGCTCTTCCCCACGTCTACCCTCTATCCCAGGCAGGCAGGGCCCCTCCCTGAAGACTCGCACCTGCCCTGCTCTGCCCACTCACCCTCTAAGCTGCTGTGCCCCTAGCCCAGTCCTCTCCTCCGCTCTCCCCAGAGGACAGCCCAGACTGGCCCTCCAAAGCCTTTACCCAAATGAGTCCTGTGAGTGATGGCTATGAGAGGCCAGAAGCCTAGAGCCCTAGACAGTCAGGTCTTAAAGGGCCCGAGGGAATCCTCATTTCACCAATAGGGACTGCCGCCCAGAGAGGTGGAGAGGCTGCTCACAGTTGACACAGGAGTCAGGAGCCAAGATTACTGACTGTCCTTTCTACCACACTGCACTTTCCAGGGCCCAGGAGGCGCGCTGATCCTCACAGAACTTTCTTCAAAATCACTCAAGCAGATGAGAGAGAGCGGCAGGAGCAGAAGCCGAGCCCTGGGGACTGCCACTGGTCACCCCGATGTCCTCTTTCACCTCCACCCTGACCTCTGGCAACCAAGGCTGGGGATGGTCAGGATCATCACCCCAGGAGGGCTCCCCTTTGTTCATAATTCTTTCCGGCCCTTAAACAATATTGTTTAGCCCTTTGTCCTTCCTCCTCTGCCCTCTCTGCTTTGCCCAGCCCTTGCCTAGACCCTCACCAGGCCCTGAATCATGGACTATCCACACGGTGTCTTCCCTGCTACAAAGCACTCGGCCCTGTGCCACCTTGGGGCATCCTCTGTATAGTCAGTGTGCTCACCAAACACCCCCCCCCGTGTGCCCGCCCCCCTGCACCCCCAGCTGCTCTTGGGTCGGGGTGTGACTAATTTAACCAATGGGCTTGCGGGGCAGGTAGGGATGGGCACACCTCCAGGGGCTCCAGATGGCGCAGTTACAGAAGGAAGCAGAGTCCCTGGCCTGGGCCTGACTTTGCACAATGGGTCACTAACACGCCTCGTGCCATGGCATGGGATTTGAGGAGCTATCGGTTATTGCACACGCACCTCCCCGAGCCTGCAGTTACTGCTGCGAATCCCAACTCAGCTGCTGATGGGCAAATTTTCACCAATTCTGGGCCTCACTTTATTCATTTTTTAAATTATTTTTTTAATATATATTTTATTGATTGTTTACAGAGAGGAAGGGAGAGGGATAGAGAGTTAGAAACATCGATGAGAGAGAAACATCGATCAGCTGCCTCCTGCACGCCCCCTACTGGGGATGTGCCCGCAACCAAGGTACATGCCCTTGACCGGAATTGAACCTGGGACCCTTGAGTCTGCAGGCCGACGCTCTACCCACTGAGCCAAACCGGCCAGGGCTTCATTCATTTTTTAAAGGGGCTAGTGGGCTAACTGATAAAAATAGTAACTCTTAGGCAATGTGCGAAGTGCTTTGCAAACATTGATACACTGGCTCTGATAGCTACTCTATGAGATAAATTTCATCATGCCCTTAGAATGAGGAATCTGAGCCGAGATGGGGCAGGGTGGGAGGGGTTAGGCAACTCCTCCGAGGTCATGGAGCTTCGAAGAGGTGGTCTGGAATTTGGACACCCCGATCTGACCCCAATGTAGCCTGTGTTACACTGCTATGTGACCACAAAAATCACTCAAGCACAAGCCTTCGAAGTCTGCATATTGATCTCTTACTCTCTGCTGATGTGCAAGCTTCCAAATCAAATTGTAAGCGATTTGAGAACAGAGGTGATGGGCTACTGCTCCTCACAGACCTCCCCTTCTCCTGGGCTCCAGAACCCAGAACAGGGTAAGTGCTGAGTGGAGGTTTCATCGATGTGGCTTGAATTGAATTGTACGGCTCTGAAGCCAACTGAGATAAACGTGTCTGCTGTTTGGCAAATCTGACTCGAGCAGGGGCCTTGCACTAGGACAAGAGCGGTGGCAGCCCGGAGCCACCAGCCTGCTGGTTTGATGTGTGTCCTTCCTTCGGCGCACAGTCCACATGCAGCTGCTGTGCAAAAGGGGCCATGCGGTGGGGTGCGCGTCAGTGTCCTGTCGGGAAACGAGCTCCACCTAAAGGCACTAAAGTGATAACCCCAGGGCACTGAAGGGGGGGTGCACAGAAAATAACTGTCACCCAAGCCCCAAGAAGGAGCGCTGCTCAGTGTACAGCAGGCTCTTTGGGGAGGGCGCTGATTTGCAGGGAGCCAATTTCCATGGTGTAAATACTCACCCTGGCTGACTGCCGGCTGCCAATGTGAGTTGGGAGAGACATGCACGGGAGCACGCTCCAGACCCCACTGCATTCGTCGGGTGGGTTCCATCTCCACTCAACAAACCAAAGAACCACCTGAGCACGAGGAACACAGTGGGGCCCTGAGGAATGTGAGATACGAAAGGTCCTGCTGTGAGTAGCGTTTCTGAAGGCGGAGGAGAAGAGCAGAGACCCGTCTGTGCAGGCTGGCTTGAGCCCGGGCTGGCCTGCAGGCAGGCGGACAGCGCAGGTGACCGCTCAATGTCACGCTCTGCCTCAGGACTCTGTGATGTGGGTGTAATTTGCTCCCAGCTCTCTTCTGCCACCAGGGACAGGTCAGGTTTTCTGTGGACCAGAGTCAACGGTACCAGTACACCCAGTAGCATGCCATCGGCAAACATTCTTTCCGAGTCGCTGACCTAGTGTTGAACAGGTTAATTGTAGCCAGTGGAATGCTCAGCGGCCAGGAGACTTCTAAGACCCTGGAACCCAGGGCCCTGGAGAACACAGACACACACATGACAGCTCCTTGCTCCTATGGATGGCAAATGAGTTTTCCTGGGGGGGCTCTAGGGTGCACAGACCCTGAGAGGACCCTCTCCCCAGCCCGGCCCTGGCTCACCCGGCCTGCCAACCATGCCAGTTCGTCAGATTCCTGCCTGGCACACTCTCCCTTCCTTCATATTCATCATTCTCAGGGCTCAGCCACGGTCCAGAGCCTCTCCTGGGAGTTAGCAGTTAATGTCAGAGCAAGAGCCGGAAGCAGCCTGCCAGGTGAAGGAGGGTGTGGATAGAGGAAGCCTGGAGAGAAGCAGGCAACTGTCTCTGAGCCCAGCTCCCATTCCCAGGAGCCACTTCCTCTCCCCCAGGACAACCAGGCTGCCAAGGTGGAGTTTGAGACCTGCACCCTACAGGCTGACTTCCAGAAACTGTGGAGAAACTCCTGGCTATAAGGGGAACAACACCTACATGCAGGGCTAAGCCTCTGAGGGGCACAAGGACAGGCCAGCTGTTTCCAGGCCAGGCCTCCGGCGCAGGGCAGAGGACAGAACCTGCCCCGGGCTGTGGCAGGCACCACACTGCGCAGGGGGCCGATGGGGAATCAGAGGCTCAAGCTCACCAGCAAGTCAGGTGAAGGCAGGTTCGGGATTCAGCATCGGATCTTTGGGTCACTGCTCGCCCTTCCCCGGGTCCGCTGGACGCAGCTCCTCAGGGAAGAGCCTGTGGATTGAATCAGCGGCAGAGGGTGCAGCCGGCGTCTGGCTTCACTCTGATTCTCTCCCGCACCAACCGAAGATCAGCACACCAGCCAACTTTGCTTTCAGAAGCGCTGCTCACATTGGCCCGACCCTCTCCCTCGCCCAAGCTTTCATTTCTCCCAAACACCTTAGTTCCACCATCCACCCGCCCTGTGTCCACGGATCCATCCATTCGTCCATCACTCACTCATGAATCACCCATTTATTTACGTACTGTTTGTGGAAAGCCTACTGTGTGGCAGGCACTCTGTAAGGGACTCAGGGCCCTTTACACGGCATCGTGGTTAAGAGCAGAAACTTCACAAACTAACAGGTTCGCGCACAAGCTCACGTTCTAACTGTGTGGCCTGGAGCCTCCGAGGGCATCTCGACTGCCCTCGGCCCCTTCGCATCTTGCCCTGCATTTTCTTGCTGGTCTCAGCTACTCTCCTGTCTCACAAACATCTACCTCTAGACTCAGATTCTGGCTGGAGTTGCAGGCTTTTCTTCACTGGAATGTCTCCTGAATGTGTCCCTCACCCTGCACCCCACCCCCACCCTGAGCCAGCACCTTTCTTACAGTCTGATTCCCGTTCCAGGCTCCGTCCCTGCTCCCGATCACGGAGCTAACAACACCAGCTCCATCTCTGATGCTCCATCTCATTAGCGGCCCCCAGAGCTTACGCACCATATCCTGTCAGACACCTGCACCCGTGTGTTCCTCTTGCCTCCTAGCTCCTCTCAGAGGCACTTTCCCTCGCCTGTTCCACTGCTCGAACCCTGGCTCAGATCTTCCTCTCTCCTATTTCCTTCACCAGCTCCCCAGCTGTCTCCTCGGTTCCTGGGGGGCCCCAATCCGGTCCTTGGTGTACTCGCCGCCAAATGTTCTCCTGAAATGTGACTCTCACCTTATTCTTTCTCTGCCTAAAAGCTTTGAATTATCTCTTCATTTCCTACTGAATAGTACAAAACTCCTTACCGTAGCATTCAAGGCCTTCCACAGTGTCACCCATCCCCACCCTTCCAGCCTTATTTCCCACGCTGCCCTACATCCACCCGGCACCCCACCCACGGGACTGTCTGCCGGACCTGGAGCCGCCCCTCGCCTCCTCATCTCCTGCTTTTGCTCATGCTTTTCCTCCCACTCCTTCGCTCACATCCCTGCCTCTGAAATCTGACCCACTTTTCCAAGTCCATCTCAGTTGCTGCCTCTCCACAGAGAGCTTTCCGGAACCCTCCCCATGGCCCCCTGGGAGTTCTTCCTTCTGCAGGGGCCCCTCAACTTCTGCATGTCCCCTGTGTCCTTGCCCACCTCCATGGCCGTGTCTAGGAACCCTCTGAAAGTCAGAGCCTTTTCCTTGTGTCCCCACAATGCCTAGCACCGTCACTAGCACATAAATATTTGTTAATTCAGCAGCCACGCTGCTGCCCCCACCAGCCCCGTTCCCACTCAATCTCACTTCATCTGTCAAGGCAGTTGGTTTTATTACCGGGAAATCATCTGCATATTTCTACCTGCTTTTTTCAGTGTGCTTTCTATGTCAGATTTAGGGTAGGTTAGACTTCAGACTGGCTTTTAAATATCCCCAGCTGATTCTGCCGCTGCCGCTGATGCCTGTAACATTTATTTATAACTCCGCAAAATTGGCCGGTGGTTAAGATATATAAACCCGAAGGGGGCTCGTGCGTTTCCAGCACATTAAGGTATATTTAAAACATGCTGTGTCTTTTCAGGGCCTTTAAAACACACACCGCATGGGGCTGGAGGGACGGGAGCAGGGTGATTGGCTAATGAGAATTCTGACCAGTGACTGAAAACGTGGCAGCACTGCCCTTTGGGGACCGTGTGCCCATTAGGGAACTTCACCCCTGGCTCTGCAGCCCAGGCCTGCGTCTCAGACGTCGCCCAGGAGGCTCTGCCGCACCGACGCTGATCTGTTCATTCAACCTGGTGACCAGCCTTCAGCACTGGTCAGAAGGAAGCTGCTGGAAGCCCTGGGTCATTACTGAGGCCGGGGTTCTTTTATGCAGGCGCCAGGTGTTAACACGGAAGGACGTGTTTTTCTTACTTAAAGCATGTGCGCATGTCAGGGTGAGGAAGGAGACGCCTGTGTTTGCATGTTCTCAATCATGTGAGCAGACGTGTCCTGCCACGAAGGAAGACCATGCACTGTGGAAAGAGGAATGGTGTGGGGAACCCAATGACGCCAGGGCTGCAGTGAACATGGATTCACAACAGTCCAGTCTAAGCCAGTGAAGATGGCCACTTGGTGGACAGTTGACCTTGTGTCTGAAAGAGCAGCCATTCTCTCCATAATGGGAAGGGAAGGCAGCCGCCCGCCGAGCCTGACTGCGGTTTGTCGGAGCAGGAACACCGAGCGAGGTCGCCGAGCCGCAGTGCCTTCTTTCACCGCCTCCTGCTGTCTCTGTGGGTGGGCTCTGGTCGCCATGGCTGCTCTTCTGCCCCAAACGTTGGTCACAGGAATCGGGATGGGGAGGACCCTTGGGCTGTTCCCACATCTGACTCCTATTGTTGCAACTCCCCCTTCTCTGCTGATGACTTCACAGTCTGTACCCCTGCCCATTTCTCTCCCTACAAGTTCAGACTAGCATATCCATGGACACACAGATCTACCTTGATGCCCCATAGATAGCTCATGCAACAAGTCCAAACATCACACCCTTTTCCTCAGCTCCCAAATCCCAATGCCTAATTCTGCTCAATTTACCACTAAAATAGGTTTACCCCACCCCCTTATTCTCCAGTGCTGGTTAAGGCTCTTGGCCTGGGTTCCTGCGAACACCTCCAGCTGATCCCCCTGCTTCCAGCCTTGGGTCCCTCGAGTGTGTCTTCTGCAAGCTGTAAGCACAGTCTAAACTACCATACAAGGTGGTTTCTCCCGGGGTTGTAATCTGAAAATTAAAATGCATTCTCCTCCTCCTCAGTGTCTCCCTGGCTTTTATGAACCCCCTTTCAGGCTCCAGCCCTTGTCCACCTTCATGCCCTGCTTTGTGCCTCTTGCTCCAGTGACCAGACTGCTTACACTGTCAGCAAATACACTTCCACGAGCTCTAGGCTTTCAAGAATGTGTTCATATTGCCCCCTCTCCCTTCTCCATTCATTAGGATATGAATGAATGGAGGATGTTCCATTCACTAGGATATTACACTTTGATTGGTTGAATGGCTGACCAGATGACTGGATACTTAGCATATTAGGCTTTTATTGTATAGGATATCAGATCATTATGAGGTCTAATTCCACCTCAGCCTTTAAGACTCTGTCTGGTTATCATCTCCATGGACCTTCAGTACTCAACTCCCAGCCCCAGGACTTCCAGCCACAGGGGCTGGTTGGGGGGCTGGTGGTTTGGCTGAATCTCTACTGCTGCACTAAGCACATTACAATCTAAGGAGTTTTAGGCTCCTCTGACCCAATGGACTGTCAGTAACTTAGGAATAGAGACTGTATATATCTCTTTCCTCTTTATATCTTCAATCCATGGTAGATATTTTGAGTAAGCGTATGAACAAATGGATGGATGATGTGTATGCCTGTCAGAAATTGTGCCATAGATATAGAGGGAAGAAGGAGCATGTGTCCATACACAGAAATTGTTGAGGCTGTTGGGCTCCATGAATCTTGAATTCGTAGCCTGGAAAGAACAAAAAAGAGACAATGCAATTTTTCCCCAGTTTTACCAAGATATAATTGACATATTACATAGTATTAGCCTAAGGTATACAACATAATGATTTGATATCCTATATAATAAAAGCCTAATATGATAAGTATCCAGCCGTCCAGTCAGCCATTCAACCAATCAAAGTGTAATATCCTAATGATATGCGAAGGCTGCTCAACGGCTTGCTGTGACATGCACTGGCCACCAGGGGGCAGATAGTTGACCGGTTGAACAGTTGCTATGACATGCCCTGACCACTAGGGGATAGATGCTCCAACCCCTAGGTTAGCTTACTGCTGGGGTCCAGCCAATCGGGACTGAGCCAGACAGGCAGGACATGCCCTGGAGCCCATCTGCAGTCCCCCTCCTGCTGGCCAACCTCCCATGTCCCTCCTTGGCCCCGACTGTGTACTGGTGAGGTTCCTTGGCCTGGCTTGCACCCTTTCAAAATTCGGGCTGAGAGACTCCCACCCCTCAAGTGCACAAATTCCATGCACTGAGCCTCTAGTATGTATATAATGCAAAATAGTTACCAGGATAATTCAGTTAACATTCATCATCCCATGCAGGTACAAGTCTCCATGCACTTACCCATCGATAGACACTGGGGTTGTTTCCGTGTTTGGGCGATTGTAAATAATGCTGCAGTGAACATGGGTGCAGATATTTCTTGAAGATAATGATTGTACTTCTTTCAGATATATTCCCAGAAGTGGAATTGCTAGATCAGAAACCTCCACACCATTTTTCATAGTGACTGAAAATTTACATTCCCACCAAGATGCACAAGGCCCCCTGTTCTCCACATCCATGTTAACATGTGTTATCTCTTGAAAATCATGTTCTGTGGTGATCCTGGGACCCGAGGCCTCTGTCATCTGAACATTAACCAGCTGCTCGCCTGTGCTCGGTGCTGGCCAGGCCAGGTGGACAGGCCCTTCCTGTGGTGCTGCAGGAGCCCAGCCCAAGGCCAGGCAGGGGGGCCCAGGGCGACCACACAGGTTCTGGGACTAATTCTGTTATGTGCCCTTGGCAACTCCTTGACCTCTCTGAGTCTCATTTACCTCATGTCAAAGGACAGTAACAAAATCAGTCGAGTAACTGGGGTGGTTTTGCAGACTCAGTTGATGAGTGTGAAGTACGTAGAATAGTACTCGCAAATATTCAGCAAATGACAAATGTTATCATGAAGAGTAGTGTGACATCAATTTTTTAAATCACCAGCTCTCTGCCAGGCACCTGGCTGCCCTGATTAGCCCAGGGTTTCTCAATCTCCATGCTACCGCCATTTTAGGCCACATGGTTCTCTGACTAGTGGGGGTGGGGGCTGTCTTACGCATGGTAAGATGTTTAGTACCCTTTACCCGCTAGATATCAGCAGCATGCCCTTCCTCCGTTCAGATGTGGCAACAACATATCTCCAGACAGTTCCAATATCCCAGGGATGGGGGCGGGGAGCGCGCACAGCACAACCACCGCTACTGGGAAGCAGTGCCTTGAAGAGGGAGGACACTTCTGTAGCTTTGGCTTTCTCGTCTGTAAAATGGGGAGAATTTTCCTGACTGACAGTGCAAAGTGTTTCGGACACTTCAAAGTGCTTTTCAAGTATAAAGTAATCGTTTTGACAGATTTCACCAACTTGACTACTTAACAGAAAAGCTAGCCTCAGAATCTTACTCCCCACCTCCCCCCTCAGATGGCCCAAGGACCTCGGACACTCAGCCCGGGCCAGTCTTTCTCCTGCACAGTGAGACCTGGAATGTGAGGCCACTCCACTGGCCTGGCTATGGTGGTGGCTGCCATGGGGGTCACAGTTAGTGACTATTAACTGTGCAAGAGCCAGGTGTTCACATGGAAGGACGTGTTAGCACGAGACCTGTGTGTCCGTGGATATGCTAGTCTGAACTCGTAGGGAGAGAAATGGGCTGGGATACCGACTGTAAGTCACCAGCAGAGAAGAGGGAGCTGCCACAATAGGAGTCAGTTGTGGGACTAAGCCCACGGTTCTTCCCCATCCCAATACCTGTGACCAGTCCCATGGGCCTGGCCTCCCAGTGGTGCCTGCAAGGGCTGCGAGTAGCTTTCTGGAATTCTCCCTCCAGCTCGGGCGCCGGGGAGGTGAGCCCCGGTATATTTCGAGGCCCAGGCGCCTCTCGCTGCTGCTGCAGGCAGCTTGTCTATCCGACGCTATGGGGGCTACTGCTAACATTTGCATTGGCGGTGAGAGAAAGTAATTATTTTAACCTCAACTTAATTAGGATCACATTCCAGGGACCATGGCAACCAAAATGTCATGGGGCAGCAGCGACCTCGGAAGGCCCTGCCTGTCCTGCTGCCACAGTGGCACTGGTGGCTCTGCACCAGCCAGGGTCTGGTGGGGAGAGGAGGCTCCGAGTGTTTGCTGCAAATATGCAATGAACTTTGCCTTTTACCTACCCTTTTCTCGAAAGCTTATCAACAAGAGGATGTTGTAGGGCAGAGACACTTAGACAAGGACCCTTGAGGGATGAGTGTCATGTCCTAAACCATCTGCAGGCTCCTGCCCTACTGTGATCTCTCCTGGTTTATTCTCAGATGCCATCTTCGTTCCCAGTGCGTCACCAGCCAAGAGTAACGACCGGCTGCCCCAGACGCCCGGAGTTCGTGGCCAAGCCCCGGTCACCATCAGGCAGCCTCCCTCCCTGCACGGTCCCTCCCTCTGCTCAGTGTCTGTTCCTTCAGGGGGACTTTGCACAGGGCCGTTCTGTATGCCTGAGACTGTCCCAGCTTCCAGGCCAGGGAACATGGTGTCTCCCTCCCTCCCTCCCTCCTCAGAAGACCCTCTGGGGAGCCTGCACATGCTGTCCTTGGGGCACTCGGCTTCTATCAAGCCACAGAGAAACTATTTTTTGTTTCTCATTTGCAAAATGAAGGTGAATCATGCACATAACTCCACCTGCAGTAAAATTCTGCGCGCCGTGGCTTTATTGACTAGCAGAGTGGAAGGGGCTCACACAGCTTCCAAACCCCCCTCGTGTGAGGCCGTGTGGCCATCAGCTTGGCGATGCCTCTCTTCGTTTCCAGAGATGGCATCGCTGGTGCTGAAGGCAGGGCTTCGGGCCGGGCAGACGACCTTTGAGGGCCTCAGTTTCCTGGCCTGTAACGTAAGGAGTACAGCCCCGAGGCTGCTGCTGAGGGGCAACAGAAGGAAGGCGGCCCAATTAGACAAAAATCAGCGAAATGTCTGCCGTAACACCAGGCCAGCTGGTCTGTGCAAGCATCCGCGGGGTCTCTGGGCACAGATGCAAAGACCGGGAAGTGCAGGCCGGGGAGCCGGTGACAGCTCCAGGTAGCCCCGCGTGTCACCCACATGAGCCTTCAGCCAGCGCAGAGGCGCGTCCGCCGCCCAACACAGGTGGGACCCTGAGACGCGGCGAGCGGTGCAGAGGGCCTGCTCCGTGCAGCATCATCCATTAGAAAACAAAAAGGTACAGTAAGTGCCGCTGAGCCCCTCCATTAATTGCTAAGTAAGGGGAAAAAAGGAGAAGAATAAAGTGCTTTTACCTGCTCGGCTGGATAATTAAAAGCTGCCTGAAGCACTGCTAACCTTTTTTCATTACGGCAGTGTTCATTATAAAGCCAGAAAGAATTAACTACACTGCATTATCAGATATCGAAAAATATTAATAGCAGAAGTGAGAGAGGCAAAGGAGGAATTTTGGGCGAGTTAATTAAACCGCACGTCCTCCATGACTTATGAAGCGACTGGCCGAGCTTCCTGGGGCTCGGCGAGGCCCGGCGACGGCACGGCGCGCCCTGGCCCTCAGGAAATGAGTCTCCGGGCTGCGGAGCAGCAGTTCCTCTTCCCCTATCGCAGATGTTTTCTTTCATTCATTCTTTCTTTCCAAATATTGCCAAGTGAGTCAAGGCCTGGCCGGGGACCAGGCTGGAGCAATGTAAGCGAGAGCTGATTGAGAGCTCTGAAGGTCACTCTGCGGGGCTGCTGCGGAAGCGAATCCTCTAACCAAACCCACAACCAAGTTCAGGATGGGCCACCGCGCCTGTCAGATTCCCTCCGGCCAGGCCTGGTGCCACAGCCTGGCACAGGGCACGGCGCTGGGGTGTGCCTCTGGGTCCGAGAGCTGGTTGGAATAAGTGTGCTACTGACACCTCATCTACAAAAATTACCACGGCCACTAGCCACACGGAGCTCACGTGCTGAGGGCCCTGCTGCAGCTGCGGGAAGGCTGCGGAGCGGGGACCGTTGTACTTGCCCGTCTCTGGGGTTGGGATGACATCCTCTGTGACGCTGCAAAGTGCCTCGTACAAAGAGGCACGCCTGGAGCACGGGGCTGTGTGGCGCTCCTTGCTTGAGCTCGACTGACATGACGGGATGAGGGTAAAGATAGGAACATGGGGGAAACCTCATGCAGGGCAGAGGGAACAGGAAGGGGGGAATAAAGGCAGGTTCATTTAACAAAAAGCAAAACTGATAATGAGGAGATCGTGGTATTGATTTCTTCTGCTGCTGCTGGCACTGGAACGTGAAGTGAAGTCACAGAGCAATCGAGACTCCAGCTGGGATGGGCCGTGTGCAGCCTCAGTGCGTTTTCAGAGCCTGGTTTGCATGATTGGTAGGACACGCAGAGGCTTCTCCTAAGGCAGAGTGAGGGAGGGTCTCGTGTTTCCGACAGCCACCAGGACAACCAGACCACGTTCCGGAGCGTTCACACCTGCACTTGCCACAGGTGACTTCCCAGAGCCATATCTCAGCCCCGGGGACAGTGACTCAGGAACTCAGTGAGTGGTGTCACTTGCCCGGGGAGGAAATGGGTATGAGTGATGGGCGGTTTGCAAAGCTGCAGCCTACCTGGAGTTAATGGGGACAGGGCGGCTTTGGCTCATATGTAAAAAATGCCAAAACGGTTAAAGGGCCTGGATGTGAGTTGGGCAAAATGAATGACATCATTGAAATGGGCCCAAAGGTCATGTCTCCCGCTCACCATTATTAAGAGCTGGATTTCCCAGACAGCTTCTTGCATCCCGGCCCCCCCCACCCCCCCGCCAACCCCACACTGTTCTGTGCTGCAGTCGGTGAGCTCAGCGGTCCCAGCATCACAGCCTTCTCTCTGTGAAGTGAGCTGTGCATGTAGGCACTGGGAAGACAATGTTTCAAGCCACAGAAAAACCATTTTTTGTTTCATATTTGCAAAATGAGAGGAATTGTGCAAATAATTCCCCCTGCAATAAAATTCTGCTTCCTGTGACATTATTGATCGGCAGACATGGAAGGGGCTCACACAGTTGCCTATTTACCTTTATGTAGTTTCATGCTTGGAGCAAGCACACTCACCACGTGCTTATGGGGTCAAGTTGAACTGAATGCTTGGCACTTAGTGAGCAGTCGGAACACTCCATTGATTCTTCAGCATCCTGTTCCTTTATCTGGAACTTTTCATGAGCTTTCAATGTCTTGAGATGCGCTGAAAGGAGTAATCTAGAGATAACACAGAGGAGCAGATGAACATTGAATTTAAATAATTCTTATAGATGAATTGCCATATTGAATGACACCCGCATTTTCCCCATATTTAGCAGAGTTATTAAGTCTCTGCTTTTTAATCCATTCTTTAGAGGAGAGGGGTAGTAAGAATCCATCCTGTAAGTGCTTTCCGGATTGGAGACCAGGGTTAAAGTGGGCCACCGACCAGCTCCAGCATTTGAGCCTCTCTGTGGGGGTTCTGACCACTCTACCTCTCCCAGGAACATAAAGGATGGGCTCCTTTGCTCAACGGTCAAGAGGAATACCTAGGGTTATGACCCTGTAAGAAACCTCTTTGGAGCTTGGTGTTTGGGACCTTGATGGGAAGTAGAAAAGAGGTTGCCTGTGGGCCTTTGTATAATAAGAAGATTCCAACTATATCATGCACGTTTTCACCATGTAGCCTGGCTCGGTTCCCACCCGTATTCCTCCCCGTGTTCTTCTTCCAAGTACAGTCTTCCCGGTTCCAGCACAAGGTGCACAGCCTCAAGAAATCTTCGAGTGCGGCAGTCCTGGTTGACTTTCTCCTTTTACCTTCCACAGTGTTGCCTGAACTTCCTGTTTTGACAACCCTGGGTGACGAGGTCTGTTGGTCTGGTCATTCCAAAGTGTTTGAGAGCTCCGTTGGGCTCCAGAATGGCCGATTGAAAGTGCCCTTTTGGTTGGGTCCTCCAAACCTCCTTGCTTTTTGTTTATGTCTCTGTTCCAGGAGGCACATTATCATGCTTGACCGAGTTGTTCATACTGATGCCCATTCTATTTGTGAGCACTCAGAGGGAAGTCATCATTTATTTATCTTTATATCGTTATCATGTCTACAGCAAACTTAATACGTGTTTGTTGGGTCAAGTTGGATTGACTTGAATTGAACAGGACCTCGCGTGGGGCACACCAAACATTGGCCGCTACATCTTAATTAACCTCCGCAGCCTCGCAGGCCCCTCAGCCCCTTCACATCATGTCCATGCTCTGACTGTTCACTGAAGAAGTGCATGGTTTTCTGGCCTCAATAAGCTTGCTTTCGCTGGCCTTTCTTGGCCACTTGCCAAACAGCCGGCCCCTAAGTGGTCAGTACCCCCCACTCCCCCTTCTACCTCTGTAATTTAACTGACCTCTGTGCCCTAGAAAACAGCCTAACTATTTAGGAAGAAACTACAGATAGGACTGAGTGTCCCATATAAGGGAGTTTTCTTCAAATGCCCCCAAGTGCATGTGAAACATGGAAATAATCTAGTTATGCCTCCTCTGAGCACAGTAGGTACTGCACACTTCGCTTTTGGACAAGCAAGAAGCAAGCACTTTGGGCCTCGCATCTCTTTCCATGAGGTTAAACCAGATCATCTTCAACATCCCTTCTAGCTCTGAAAGTATGCGCCTCTGATGCCTGTAGAAGACCCACTGATGAGCTAACAGCCATTTCTAACTCCCTTCTCTCTTGCCCTCTTCCTGCTACTGATAATGAAAAAATAAAATCAAAAGACATAGTTACTTTCTCAGGACCCCAAACAATGAAAGTAGCCATATGAACAATTCTGGACAGGGGCTTCTGGAAAATTGTTTGTTTTCTTTCCAGGATGAAATGGAAAGATACTTCTTACGAGGTCCCTTCTTTTTTCTTCCTATCTTGAGTTGTTAGCCATTGTATGAAATAAGGGGGTGAGCATGCAGGCAAAAAGCCAACATACCACAGGTCTTGCGGCCTAACTCCTTGGTGACAACGCAGTGCTATGGGACCATCCCAGGAAAAGAATTAGCAATGCCTTCATGAGTTTAAACTACCACTGGGCAGGAATCCTGTTAAAATCCTCCTGAAAAACATCTTGCTGAAAGCATCCCTGACACACACCTTTCTAATTACTAGTCAAGTGGGTTCAGCAGATAAATCGCTTCGCTCCCCTGGGCCCCCTCCATGAGCATAACCCCAACTTGATCAAACTCACAGCAGCACACCCACAATTTGTAGAGTGCTTTACATTGCTCAGGTTTCCATGTACGCGATCACATTTGATCCTTCTATCAATCCTCCGAGGCGTGTTCTACACCTCCCCATTTTATACATGAGGAAACTTAAGCAAGTTCCCCTGCCTCACTGACTCCACATACAATGCATGCACACAGCTCGGCAGAGAGAGCAGGGGCCTTCCCTGTACCACCCTGGGGTCAGGCAGGGAGAGAGTCTTCAGACCTTTGGAGAAAACTCCCAGACCATAGGCCTCAGTAAGGAGCACCATGTCAGAAAACGGGTGTCTCCTGCCCCTTGGAACTCCGCACCCCGTGGAGGGGAGGGTGCAAAGACCACCCCAGCCAGGGCCTAGGGCACATATTGCTAATAGGTGTCCCAAAGCTGGGAAAATGCAGGCTGACAGCCGGCTCACCTCCCACAACCTGTGCCTTGGCTGCCATTACTGCTGGCTAAACTGGGCCTCGTGGACATGTTGTTTCTTTTCATTTGTAAAGAACTGCCCGAAACAATTACACTTCAGGAAACTACCTTATCTTTCCCTTTCCCTCCGAAAGGTACAACAGAGTTAGAAGCAAAGATGCTTAAATCAACTGGAGGGCTTCTGGGCAGAGGTTCTTAAGTGTGATCTGCCTAATGGGATGGGTGTTGAGGGGAAGGGCAGGCTCACAACTCTACCCCAGGCCTCACCAGCAAAGACAGAGCCTGGAATAAATACATGGTTCTTGTGAGGGCCCAGCCCTCTGCAGAGCTCAGGGTGCCTGCCCCACAGACCTAGTCCACCTCTACCTCTCAGCTCCTTCTGGAGGTGGGTGCGCATGCCCACCACTCTTTCAAACCAATGTAGTACATGGAAAGGTCACAGTAATTTAAAAGCAGTCCCAAGTTTGAGTCTGAACTCTGCCATTTATTAACTGGCTGCTACTTGGTCATTCTGTGTTATTCATCTATTGTAGAACAAAAATACTCCAACACTTAGTGGATTAAAGCCATACACACTTATCTTACTAGGGGCCCGGTGCACAAAAACTTTTGCACTCAGGGGGTCACTCAGCCCAGCCTGTGCTCTCGCGCAGTCTGGGACTCCTTGGGGGATGTCCACCTGCTGGCATACCTGGCCAACCTGGGTGAGGGGCTGATGGCTGTTTGCAGCGAGGCTGGCTGGGATTTATTTAACTTCTAAAGTTGAAACTTTGTTGTTTTAACTGGAGCCCAGGTCAAGTTGCCCCTGATAATCCAGGCTCCCAGTGCTTCCTTGAGCCCAAGGCAGGAAGCAGGTAACTGAAGTTTGTTTATCTTCTATAATTGAAACTTTATTGCTGTGAGCTGAGGCCACTGCTAACCTAGGCAGACAGGAACCTTCGCTTCCTCCATCACTGGGGCAAGCCTTCTGCTTATTCCAGTTCAGGCTGCCCACAGCTCCCAATGACCCAATGTTCCAGTGAGGCTGGCTGGAATCAAGTTTCTGGGGTTTATTTATCTTCTATAATCAAAACATTGTTGCTTTGAACAGAGGCCCAGTCAGCCTAATGGAAGCCTCCTGCTTATTCCAGCTCCGTGGCTGCCAGCCACCATCTTGGCTGGGTTAATTTGCATACAGCTGCTCTGATTGGCTGGTGGGTGTGGCTTGGCTGGTGGGCATGGCTTAGGTGTCTCAGAGTGAGGGTCAATTTGCATATTACTTTTTTATTAGATTAGACTAGAGGCCTGGTGCACACAAATTTGTGCACTCAGGGCAGGGGATCCCTCAGCCCAGCCTGTGCCCTCTTGCAATCTGGGACCGCTCGGGGGAGGTCCACCTGCTGGCTTAGGCCCGCTCCCCAGAGGATTGAGCCTAAGCTGGCAGTCAGACATCCCTCTGACAGCCTGGGAGTCCTCGGGGGATGTCCACTTGCCAGTGGGGAGCAGGTCTAAGCTGCAGTTGGACATCCTTAGCGCTGCTGAGGAGGTGGGAGAGGCTCCCACCACCACCGCTGTACTGGCAGTTGTCAGCCTGGTTTGTGGCTGAGCAGAGCTCCCCCTATGGGAGCACACTGACCACCAGGGGGCAGCTACTGCATTGAGCGTCTGCCCCCTGGTGGTCAATGTGTGTCATAGTGACCAGTCATTCCCAGTCATTCTGCTGTTAGAGTCAATTTGCATATTACCTTTTTATTATACAGTATAGTTTCTGTGGGTCTGAAATCTAGAGGAAGATTAGCTGGGCCCTCCTCAGGGCCTCCCAGGCTGCACTCAGGTGTCAGCTGGGGCTGTGGACCTCAAGGCTCCACCAAGAAGAATCCGCTTCCAAATTCACTCGCGTGACTGTCTATTGACAGCCTGCAGTTCCTCCCAGGCTGTTGACTGGACGCCTCCCTCAGTTCCTGGCCATGTGGACCTTACTTACCATGGGCAGCTCCCCACATGGCAGCCAGCTGCCAACAGAGTGAGCGCAAGAGCACACAATGGAAGCCACAGTCTTTTTACAACCTGATCTCAGAAGTGACAGCATCAGGCTCACCACATTATGTTTGCTGGAAGCAAGTCACCTGACCTAGCCCACACTCCAAGGGAGGGATCACACAGGAGCATGAAGACCAGGAAGCAGGGACCAGGGAGCCATTATAGCAGCTACCTGCCCACCTTCTGTCTTCTGAGCCTCAGGTCCTTACCTGTAAGTGAACATCATTATAACTCCTACCTCCAGGGCTGGAGACAGAGTCACGTGAGACAGTGTGTAGGTTCCTGCCTCAGAGAATGCCCAGTGCAGACTCAGGCAGGGAGTGCAGAAGGCAATCGCTCCTCCCCTCTTCTACCTGCCGTGTCCCACCTGTAGTTCAGAGGTTTACATGCAGAAAAGGCTGCAAAGCTAGTCTCCACTTCCAAGAATGAGGTAAGGGGCTAGGCAAGCAATTCGAACACACCCAGAGAACAAACACCATCACCCGGGCAGCATTTGGGTTCTCTGGACTGAGTCCGAGGCGGCCTTCCCCAACACAGAAGGTTGGAGGGAGTGTGAGGGGCTGAGACCTCGAAGCCTGGTGATCAAGGACCAGACCACGAACAAACAGCCTCATGACCTGTGACCCAGGCCCCCGCTTACCTAGCACAGCCTTCCCTCCCTCCACCCCCTCTGCCAGTGGCTCCCTCAGCCTGTGAGCAGTCCCCGAGGGCTCCGCACAGAGGAGGTCTCTTTCCCAAGGTCAGTGGACTGTGAAGCAGCTCTGAGCATTGATCACTTTCACTTCCCTTTGCTAATTCTCACCAGTTCATTAAAGCTTGACCCTCTGGGCTTCTCCAGCTACAGTGGATGTCCAGCCAGAGACCGTTATATTTTAAAGGCTGTTAAGCTGTCTAGTGATATCTTAACTTCTTTTTTTATATTTGATAGCAAATCATCAATCACTTGTATAAACTTCCAAGTAAAAACTAGGGGAGGGGGAGGAACAGAGAATTATACAAAGTTACAGTGGAATGAAGCAGTTAAATTTCTCTCTATCAGCCGAGGTGAGGTGAGGCGAGGTGAGATGATGGCCAATTATCTCTTCCCACCACTGATGAATCGCCAGCACCATCGAGACTGTCAGTGCCTGACTCGTGACGAGCAGAATGGGCGTCACTGTGGCTAGAGAACTAGGAATAGGGCTGCCTTGGGACTCCTCCAGTCCACACCCGGGTTCACAGGCAGGCACACCAGCTCAGCCCCACCATGTCCTGGGAGACCCCTTCTCTTTAGAGCATGGCGCTGCTAGCCCTTCCCCTCATTATGCTCACCCACAGCAGCTGCCCCGGCACCAGTGTATCCAAAGGCGGCCTCATTATTCTCTCTCCTTAGCTGAGCTAATGGCACCATCATTCACCCAAATTATTAACTAGAAACTTCATGGTTGTCCCAAACACCTCCCTCTTCCTTGCCTCTCAGACCAATTAATTCATCTCCGAGTCCGTTCTACTGTCTAACAAGTATTTGTCAAACCCACCCACTCCTCAACATCCTCTCTGCTGCCACTGCCGTCCAGGCCCTCATTACTGTTACTCTAATATGTAGGAAAGGCCGTTTCACTGATCTGCATGGCTTGTGTGCTTCCTCATGCACACACACACACTCACACACTCACACACACTCACATACACACTCTCACACAGACACACTCATACTCTCATACACACCACCTCACACACACTCTCACACACAGACGCTCAGACACGCACACACACTCTCTCATATACATTATCTTACATACAATCTCACACTCACACACACATACTTTCCTATCACTCATTCACACACTCTCATACACGCTATCTTACAGACACACATACTCCCACATACATTCACACTCTCATATATACTATCTCTCACACACTTGTACTCACACACACTCACACTCTCACACACGTTCACACACATTCACACTCTCTCATACATACTATTTCTCACATACTTGCACTCTCACACACACACTCTCATACATACTCTCATACGTTCACACTCTCTCATATATACTCTAACACACTTGTACTCACACATATACTCACACTCTCACACATTCACACACATTCACACTCTCTCATACATACTACCTCTCACATACTTGTACTCTCACACACACATTCACACTCTCACACACTTGCACTGTCACACACATACTCACACTCTCACACGCACAGTTCTCTGTGCTCCTGCGGTTGTTTTTTGAGGCACGGTTATGATTACACCTCTTTCCTGTTTCTACTTGAGGAGCTCCCTCCTGCTTTAGGAAGAAGCTGGGACCCCACAGCTGGTCTTTTCCCACAGCCCCACACCTGCCGGCCATAACCAGACAGGAGCTGGCTGTTTTCTTCACAAGCTCTTTCTTGTGTCCATGTATCTGTCCGTGTTTGTTCCTCTAACAGAGTTCCCTTCCCTCTAGTATGACTGGCCAACTCCTCCCAACCTTTGAGACTCAGGTGAAAAGTCACCTTTTCCGCAAAGATTTCCCTGACTCCCTCAGCAGTTAGCCAACCTCTCCTCTGTGCTGTCCCAGAACCACTGTTATTCTTTACAAGCCCCCCTCTCCCCCAACTGGACGACAGGGTCCTTGAATAAAGAGCATGGCTTGCTCTCTAGCAGGTAGCACCACCCTGGGCTCAAGGGCACATGGAATGTTTATTGACCAATAAATTGCATGGGCTGGGGGCTAAGACAAACCCAGATTAAAACCCTGCTCTTCCTTTTATCTGCTCTGTGACCTCAACAAGAGTTTTTGTCTCTGAGCTTCATTCTTTATCTGTAAAATGAAAAGTATTACTACGACCCTATGATAATATGATGAAGATGACAAATGAGACTTAGGAAATGATTAATTATTGGGAGAGTAAAGAAAGAGAAGAGGTTTGGGAGGAAGCTGAAGATTCCAGTAATGACTTGGGTGAATGAAGCTACCGTAACTGAGAGGAATAGTAGAAAAGGACCCGTGTAGTACACACTCGACACATAGTAGGCATTCAGCTTCTCCCTTCCAGTGGACGTCTAACCACTGGAGGACAGGAGGAAACAGCAAGCGTGTCCTTAAGTGCTCACCGTCTCATTTCCTTCAGTTACTACCTATTTTCTTTGAATGGCCTGGATGGATGCTAAGGTACGAGGTTGGGGGCAAAACCTCTCTCTTCGATATCAGTGTCCCTGACAGACTCTAAAGCAAACACACTGAGAACTCTGAGTTTGCTTGTCCGGTACCACATCATGTGGACACGCAAACAGCTGGACAGGCAGGCAGGGAGTGCGAGTCCTTGCAAGCCAACCTCTGCCAACATGGCACCCACCAGGGAGCCCTGCCCATGATGGGCGGCCTGGGAAGCAAGCTGCTGAGTGACAGTGGCTCCCCCTGTTTCTGATCCTGATGCAGTTGGCCCTCCCCCTGGGTTGGGAGTGCTAGCTGAGTAACAGCATGGAGGAGAGTGAGAAGGACCAGCTAGGAAAGCAGGGATCTGAGTGGAATGGCCCCAGGAGCCAGCAATAGTGTTCAGAGAGTTCTAGAGAGTGGGAGAAAGAGGAAAAGGGACACAGCCCAGCTACCCCAGACATAGGAAAGAAACAGGAAGACAAGATAAACCCAAAGGCAGAGAGAACCCACTAGTAACATAGAATACATGGCAAAGATACATGCAGATGCAGAATTGGATGGGCTGGAACGGAGTAGGGAATGCTCACCTGTGTTGGTGGTAGCACAAAGGTGCTACGTCTTTCACAACAGCCTTTCTCTGCAAACCAGACAACCCTGTCCAAATAGCGATGCTTCAGTCAGTGGACTGAACAGGAGAAGTGCTATCACCTCCCACCACGAGGGCAGGCCCCACCCCACACAAACATCACAATCAGTGGGGTAAGTGGGTCATGTCAGTCCCACACAGACCTATTGCCTACACACAGCAGCAGAACAATGGGCGTGAGAGGCTATTGATCCTGCTGCATCACAGCTTGGCTTAGCAGCGGGGTGTCCTTGTACCTGGCGTCACTGCCCAGTCACATCCTGTGTTACTCCCAGGTAAGCAGGAAAACCCCCGGGTTACAAGATAGCATCTAGTTCACCTCTTTTTATAGATAAAACAGTTTCTGGAAAGGTTAAGTGGCTGCATAAGCTACTCTGACCCATCTGTGGTGGAGAAAGAATTGTAATTGGTTCCTCTAACAGCCAGTAGAAGGTTCTTGCCACTCTACCAAATAGCCAACCGTATGGTACTGGACACTGGAATTTAAATTTTTAGGGGAAACTATCCTTTTGTTTGGAAAAATCAGTAGAAGAAACAGTTACCAATGCAACCCTAGAGCACGCACACACAAAACTCCCGGAAAAGATGTGGAGTGAGTAGGTCCCCAATGTTGCTGCTTCAAATACAGCCCTTCAAGTGTTCTGCTTACATTGCACACTTAGAGGTATGGATCCGAACTGTTGCTCTGTGCACCTCATTGGAAATGTCTTCTTTATCTAAGTCTAACTTTCAGGAGAGATGTGCCTCAAAACGTGCTGTGTGCGAGATGCGTCCATGAGCTTGCTTTCTTAGCCAGTGATTTGTCCCCAAACATCGAGTGTGGAGCCTGGAGGAAGGGCAGTGTAGACTCTTACTTTGAGGTGAAGGATACAATTGGACGACATCTGGCACAACACAAGCTAGGCCACACTGGTTATGTCAACACATGACACTGTCTAATACTGAATAAGGTAGACTTTTGTTCATGCCTGTGGAACCATTATATTGATGTTTGAGATTATGCAGACAGATACAGCCTTGGGGGGTGAGTTCAAGTTTCCCCTGAATGTAATGGGTATTTTACCATCAATCATCCTAGGACAAAGTTAATCTTGGGAGAAAAAAAAGAATGGTGGCAGAGAGAAAATACCTACTTTACCTTTGGTGAATCAGAATCAGTTGGTCTGGAATCAAGAGAGATGGGGGAGACATGGTTCCTGTCACGTGGGAGAAGAGAAGCAACTGGACAGGAATCTACCAGTAAAGGGCTCTAGACGTGGGTTCATGCCCGTGGAGTCTAAGGATAGCCAATGCTTGGAGCAATGCACACAGTAAGAGCTTATTAACAGTCATAGTATAACCTCAGTTGAGCTGACAAGAATTAGAAAGGTTAATCCCCATGTTTAAGAAGGCGGAGCCAACGGAAGGATGGGTATCCTCTCCCTGAAGCCAGCTTTGGGGTCATCTTTGGCAGCAATAACTAAAAACATCAGGACCAGACAAGCAACAATCTCGGTGAAATCATCAGCAACAGGGACAGCAGGAGGGCAAGAAGATTAGTGGACCAAAGAGACAGGAGAAGAACCTGAAGTTCTTATTCCAGAAGAGAAATACTGGGGGTGGGCACTTTGATGGCGCCAATCTGAAGCAATTAGGCTAGTGGGAAGTTTTACCAGGTATTAAAATTCTCTTGGTTAGCAATACACTCTGCCTAGGTTAAAAGAAATTTATTTAAAAAGCAGGAGAGAGGATTTTTTTTGGAGGATAGTTGAAACATCTCATTGAACAGAAGGAAGAAATTAGAAAATTAAAAGCTGGGGGAAAAGGATTCTCTACCACGAGAATTGATGGAACCTCTATATAAGTTGCAGACACTCATGTGGCTTGCCTCTGATTTCCAATCTGTTTCTCTTTTTAAAAAAAAAAAAAAAATGCAATCCCAGAAAGAAATTGTCAGAATGCCTTGAGGGACAATAGAGACTCCTTTGTGTCATTATAGGAAGAACATTTTCTCACTCTTCCCACACTGTTCAGGTCCATAAAATTAGAACTACTTCCTGCACAGAAACTATCTCTACTGTGGTCACCATTACTCTTGGCCTCTCATTTCTCTGCTAGAGGACAGTATTAATTTTCTGTTGTTGCATAACAGATCATCAGAGACTTAGTGACCTAAAACGATGGACATTTGTTATTTCACAAATCTCTGTTGGTCAGGAGACACAGTTTAAATAATCCTCTGCTCATGGTCTCAAAGGGCAGTAATCAAAGTGTCGGCTTGGCTGAGTTCTCATCTGGGAGCTCACCTGGGGATTAATCTGCCTCCTCGCTTATTCAGGTTGAACTCAAGTCCTTGGCTGTAGGACTGAGGACCTGACTTTTTGCAGATGTCACCTGGAGGCTTTCCACCCTCCTTTCTTGCCATGTGGTCTTCTTTCAACATGGTGCCTTACTCCAGCCAGCCAGCAAGAAAAAGATCTCTCAGAGAACAGCCCCATCCCTTCTTTAAGAAACTTTACCTGATGTAGTCAGGCCCACCTCGGATAATCTCCCTTTTGATTAACTTCAAATCTACTGATTCGTAACCTTAATTATGTCTGCAAAATTCCTTCATCTTTGTCATATTCTATTGTCTGGAATAGAACAGGTCCTACTCACTTAAAAAAAAAATATATATATATATATATATATATATATATATATATATAATTGATTTCAGAGAGGAAGGGAGAGGAAGAGATAAAAACATCAATGATGAGAGTAATTCATTGATCTGCTGCTTCCTGCACGCTCCCTATGGGGATCGAGGCTGCAACCCAGGCATGTGCTCTTGACAGGAATTGAACCTGGAACCCTGCAGTCTGCAGGTTGACACTCTATCCACTGAGACAAACCAGCCAGGGCCCTACTCACTCTTCAGGGAAGGCGATTACACAGGGCATGAACCTGAAGGGGTGGAATCACGGGCCCCCCCCTCGTGTACATCTGCCATGGAGCCTTAGCAGCAATGCACTGTGGAGCTGGTGAGGCTTTGATCCACTCCCTGACATGTACATGCTCACTGGCTCTCACAACTTCTCACTCTTTCTCATGGCTACACACAGGCCGCAGGGATGTTTTTCTTCTCCGTGCAGTAAGCTCACCAGGGCAAGCCAGCATTCACTCAACTTCGCTAATATGACCAAGTAGGAAATTTCAATTTGGGAGGGAAGGAAAGAAAGCCCACGTCCCAAACCTCATGCAGCCTCAAGCAAATCTTATCTCCTATACAACTTTACTACCCACAAGATCCATATATGATCCCTGTCTGATTCCTGTTTATTTGCTAATGGATTCAGAACTCAGACTAGAGAATTCTGATCAATTACAGCCTCAGTCACTTGGTGAACTGAGGACTAGTTTCAACGGAGTAGGCTCCACCCTAGGCAGGCCCCTGGGGGGCACCTCCGTGCCCTAAGGATCTGGGTAAGGGGGACTGAGATCGGCTTTGGTACAGCGGGCTCCTGAGGCTGGGACACTGTAATGTTCAGGAGAAGAAACGACAAAGGACATCACTTGCCTGGGAGGCTGGGAGGGTGCTTCAGAGCCACCTCCCCTTCACCTCGGTGTGGAAAAGGTGTAGCTTTTACGGCAAACCAGAGTGTTTATCAATTACAAAGCCCTTTTCCTCCATATCCTGTCAACTTCCAGCTCCCTCCACCGTGACCAAAGCGAGGAGCAGGACGCGTGTGGTGGTGCACATGCCTGCACCCACCAGCATTCCTGCTTATTCGCCCCATCTTTATCCTCTTCAGTCTTTCCTGGGGCAGAAATCTCAGCGTCTCACAGGGCCCCACAAGTGAAAAGCAGGCCAGTTCCGAATGGGGCGGTCCAGCCTCGAGCTGGCATGTGCTGCACCATTGCCCCGACCCCATCGGGGAAGAGGCGGGCCCACAGGAGCCTTTACTAACAGCGTCCAGAGAGGAGCCACGGCAGGAGAGGATCAGCCACTGTCTCAGAACTAACGACACAGTGTCGGCAGCCACTGAGAGAGTCCCATCCGCTTCTTTGCAGCTGGGACACCGCTCGGCTCCCTTAGTACAGAGCTGAGGAGAATGAACCCCTCGCGTGGCCAGAGTCTCCTGGGAAATGGGCTGCTGATGTAAACAGGCCAGGAAGCCAGGGGCTCTCGGGGGTCGGTTCTGGGGCACGGCAGTTAGGATGGTTAATGACCACAGCAGCGTGATTTACTACTGACCACGCCAAGGAGCCGCTGGCACGGGCCCCCCCCCACCCCCGCCCCAGCCTTCTCCCTTCATTTGCATAGGTCATGTCTGTCACTAACAGCTCACACCCTCAAGTCCCGTGACCAGGGAGGCCAACTCAGTGGACTGGAGGGGGAAAGCCTCTTCTATTTCCAAGAAAACCCAGCAGGACTTATTCCAGGGCCAGGAAGGGGCCCCTGTGACCCAGACACAGGGGGGAGGGTTCTAAAATGGGGGTCACAGCCTTTCTTAGTGGCAAAGTGCAACCCTAACATAACATCACTACATGTCATGAAAGTCTTGGATGTGCCACAAGAAAGATGGCCGTCGCTTCCCCACACCCAGACCCCAGTCTAATCCTGAGCCATACATCAGCCAAATCACATTTGAAGGTCATTTGACAAAATATCTGAGCAGCCCTCCTCATAACGTTCCGAGTCACAATAAATAAAGTAAGTCTGAGGAAGCCACAGCCAAGCAGAGCCTGAAGAGACATCGCAACTACCTGCAGTGTAACCCGGGGGACCTGGCACAGAGGGACATGAGGTGAAAGAGGAAATCAAAATAAGCCATGGACTTAATAGTAATCATTCATCAACACTGGTCCATTAGTGGTAACAAATGTACCATACTACTGGAAGGCCCTAATGACAGGACAACTAGGTGTGGGTTATATGGGAACTCTCTGGACCAATTCTTCTGTAAATTTAAAATTGTTCTAAAATAGATTCCCTTTTGAAAGCTCATATATGGATGTGCCACATTTCAATTTGTGCCCTGTTATTATTCAAACTATCCGTGTTGGTCCTCAATGTCCCTGCAAAGTGTGGCAACTCAGCATCTTGACCCTTGCTTCACAAATGAGATTAAAAGACATTAGGTGACTTGCCCAAGATCGCGTAGAGATCAAGTCTAAGAGATAAGTTTCAATCTCAGGTGTTTTGACTCAGAGGCTGTGTCTTCGTCTTCGTTAAAGTGGGTGTTATCACCACAGAGAGAACAGGGATTAAGAACAAAGAGTCTCTGGCTAATGGCCAGACCGTTTGGCAGGAGGAGGCTGCAGAAGGCACAGATAAGAGGTCAAGGTCAACTATGGATTCACGATCATCCTTGTGGGTCTTCTTGGTCTCATATTACCTCAGGTCTTAGATAAAGATCCCCCTTTCTTGTTCTCATTCATTCCCAAATCTCCTCACTTCCTGGATGTGGAAACACAACCCAGACTTGTTGTGAAGCATTTCTGCCCACCAGTAAAAGCAAAGGGACGAAGAGCTTTCTTCTTCTCCCTTTACTTGACCTCAGAAGGTCAGCACTGGCCCAGCCTAGACCAAGTGCCTAGAACAACATGAACTGGTTCAACGGGCAACAAGGACACTACATCCAGCTCCGGTTCTGCCTCTTATGCTGTCTTCCAGCCCCTGGTGCTTTCAAGTTCACCTGGAAGCAAATAGCAGAGAAGATGACGAGCTTTCTGAAACTCAGTTGGGCAAGTTTGGGGTTGGGGAGAGACGTATGTGATCAGGACCTGCTATCGCCCATTGAAGAAAAGAAAGAGGGAGAAGAGGCATGTTGTGCACAGGGAGAGGGCACTGAAGTGCTCTGGATTTTAGCCCAAACCAGTTGCTGGCCTTGACGCAGGCGATTTTAGTCTCTCTGGGACCCAGCTTCCTCTCTGGAAAATGAGAGATTTGGACCAGGCCGCCTGTAAGCCCCTGTGAATGTGGTATTCGAGACCTAGTTACGATCAATGAAAGCAGAGTCTGGGATTCTCCTCTTCTATTGGAAGAGAAGCCAACAATTTAGAAACCAAATCAGAAAATCACACTGCGCCTGTTTTGGTGACTAGAGAAGTCCCTGGTCACTTCACAAGGAGAGAATGTTCAGATGATTATTTAACCCCCCGAGGATTATTCTGCAAATGCCCATTGGTTTTCTCATGCTACACTACATAGTGGGTTAGACAGAAGGGAGATTAGGGACACCAAAAACATGTCATTGGTTTTTTTAAGAGTTTACAAGCTTCTACTAACTCAGCCCACAAGGTCCAATCCAGGGGTCCTCAAACTTTTTAAACAGGGGGCCAGTTCACTGTCCCTCAGACCACTGGAGGGTCAGACTACAGTTTAAAAAAAAAAAAAAACTATGAACAAATTCCTATGCACACTGCACATGTCTTATTTTGATGTAAAAAAAAAAACAAGGTAACAAAAACACCCGGTGGGCCGGATAAATGTCCTCGGCGGGCCGCATGTGGCCCGCGGGGCGTAGTTTGAGGACTCCTGGTCCAATCCAACAATTAAAAACATTTCCACTTACCTGCTGCGTCCTTATGTACACACCCTATACTGTGGGTACTCACGTAGCCGTCTGCCCTCGCCCACTGTTATCTCCACCTGCCTTATCAGGAGAGGCCTCCTGGGGGGGATGACGAGAAGATATCCTCTGGGATGCACTAACGCCCAGTAGGGCTGCAGGAAATCTGCATCTCAGATGGAGTCTGCATCAGATCTCAGCATCAGGGAGCACAGGGTCAGTGCGGGGTCCTCCCCTCTCCCGGCTTTGCTGTGTGCCCTCCCCATCACGCCTTCCTGCCTCATTTCCACCCCACCCCTGCCTGCAATTTCTTCCCCTCTAGCCACACATTGCCTTGTCCTCACCTCTTCTAAGGGCAGCAAATTACTCCTATCATTTTTAAAAATGTAATCAACTGCATTTGATCCAGCAGTGCCATTGTGAGGATGAGTTTAAAAAAAAAAAAAAAAACCAGGTTAAAAAAAGTGGATAAAATATAAATTAAAAAAGAAGAATGGGTCTGGTTACAATCAATAACCCAGAATTATTGACTCCTCTTCCCATTACACTGTGATGCCTCTGTAATCTTGCTGGCAGATTCTATGAAGGACGCATCTGTGCAAGATGAGATGTCCATTGTCAAAAGTTATAATTCTTTCCCACACGACTCCCAGAGCGGCAGCCAGGCAGTTTCTGCAGAGTGGCCTGGTGTCTGCGAGCCACATGACATCACTCTCCAAGCCCATTTGGTGTCTGCCCGAGGCCATCTCCGTCCTTAGCAAGTTGGCAGGAGGAAAGGAAGCTGAACGTGGCCCAGCCTGGTGTCCTGAGTTCAGGCATTTCGGGCCTTCTTTTGCCCTTCCACACGCCTCCTGGAGAGGCGCACTGCTCCGCCCTGGTGCAGCGAAGGCCCCATGAGCAGCACACGGGGGATTCGCTTGGAAGGAAAGCAGAAGCTCTGCTCCATTTTTTTGTTCTGTTTTGTCTTGTTTTTGTACAAGTTCTCCCTCTGGGATTGCTGCTCACAAGAATGTTTTGGTGGAGTTGGTGTCCAGAGGTTTCCCCAAGAAAGGCCAGGCAGCCATCAGCCACATCAGCTGGAAGAGCAACCTGCTGGACAAGGCCCCCTGGAGCCAGGCCTCTGGGCAGCTGGGCCCCAGACCTGCAAGGGGTGGGGCAGTCTCCAGCTGGAACTGCTGGCCTCAGCCTGCAGCCAGTTCAGGGCTCCTCGGAGGCCGCCTCCCCCTGAGCCTCACCTCCCTCACCTGCAGAGTGAGGTCTGATGGGACAGCCTGGCAGGGCCCTTCCAGATCCCTCCCCCTGGGTCGACGACCCTGTGACCTCCGTCGCTTCTCAGCCTGCCCTGCCCTTGCTGGCTGAGGCCCCATCCCCAGTCCCAGGAAGAGCCCCTATCTCGCCAAAGGGTCAGATGCACCTCCCCTACCCTCCAGAGCCATCTCCCTAAAAAGGATATTTATTAAAAGCTGAAAATGTCACTTGCCCACAGCAAAGAAGAAAAACCAGAGACTCTGTGGGTCCTGCCACCCGGCACACTGTCCAAACCGCAAGCAAAGCCCACTGGTTTGACTGTGATTGACAGCGCAGTGTGTTTCCTGGGCAGCGCTGCCTGCGCCTTCACCAGCAGCAGTTACACAGCGTGGGTACCTGGGCAGGCAGCAGCGAGAGCCCACCGTGAGCTGCTGCACCGCTCCCTGTGCACGCTCGCCGCCTTTGGGAATAAACAGTGACTCTCACCAAGACGGAGCCAGAACCCAATCTGTCCGGGGATTCTGGGCCTCGAGGGCGGCCCTCAGTTATCAGCTGTCCCTAACGGAGTGCGGCGGCTGCACCCCTCGCTCCCACTGTGCTCAACGAGCGGGCCCTGAGCAACCTCACACCTCACAAGCCAATTGGGAAATGAATTTGGTACATTTTTCTGAAAATGAATGCCCACCCTGGGTCGGCCAGCAGCTGTCAGGGTGAGAGAACTCTGCTCCCAGGGCCCCTCGCTCACCAGGCCCAGCCCAGCGTATTTCATCCTGATGACGGAAAGCCAGGGCGCAGAGCCTGAGCTGGGAGGAGAGGGCGGTGTGAAGGCCAGGGACCAGCATCTGACACCCGCCGCTGGTCATCAGGAGGTGCTGGGAGTTTAGGGAGAGAGCCTGGGACCAGGGGGGCTGGGGAGGGGTTTTCTACCCCCATTTGCCTCTCAGTCTCCCTGAACCAGCTTTTGCTGTTTCCTCTCGACTCCATCAGATCAAGATGGCGCCGTGGCAGATTTCCTGGGAAGGTGCCTGTTGGAGGGGTGTGATGGGAGAGGCACCCTCTTCCCCCACCCCCTCCAGTTGTGCTTCAGGGACCCTGGCTTTCAGGTGTATCCTGGAGGGCTGCAGGCAGGAAGAAGACTCTGGGGGGAGGATGCAAGAAGTGTGTTTTGGAGATACTGAGTTGCCTGTAGCTAAAACCCCACTGAGAGGAATTGGGTTAAAAAGGCCAGACGCTAAACTAAGACGCCCAGGCTGTGAACTCGCCACATGCCTCGTTCGCTGTTGTCTGGTGGGTTTCAAGTTGCTTGAGATCACGAGTCTCTTTGTTCTCATGTGTTCCTGTCTAGAACTTCAGCGCACAAAGCAGATTTGAGGCAACTCTTCCGAGGAACAGCCCGGAGCCCGGCCCTCTCTCCTGGCCCTGCTGGGACCTGCACAGAGTCAGGCCCCACCGACGTCAGAATCCACGGAGCGGCGTGCTGAATCGCAGGCTCCGGAACCCTCACTGGGCCTGTGGACCCATCTTCCTGCCACTCTGGGGGCTGGCAAAGCACACTCAAGTTTGAGATCCATGCTCAGGGCTCCCAGCCCAGTGTGCAGACAGCTGTGTGCCCCTTTGGCTGAGGGAGCCTCTGCTGGGCCTGGCTGTGTCCCGCCTATCTTTCTGTGTTGCAGGAGCACTCCCCTCCGAGGGAGAGAGAGAGAGAGAGAGAGAGAGAGAGAGAGAGGCGCACAAGGGTCTGGTTCTGAGCCTGGAGGAAGGGCCAATGGCCAGGAGCTCTGAAAACGCACCAACCCCCAAGCCCAGGGGCCTCACTCGGGCCCTTGTGCCTGGAAACCCCCCTCAGAAAGTGAGTGTTTTAAATTCCTTGAACCCCACACACCCACTCTCAGCTGTTAGTATGAAAGGCGCAGCCGTTTCCTGGCTCAGCTGCAGAGCAATCTGGATAAGGCAGTTAAAGTCGGAAAGCCTAAGGCACGCATCTTCAGAGACTGCTTTCTGCCTGGCAGGTGGGGGGCATCAGGGATTGGAGGCCATGACCCCATCACAGGCTCCAAGTCAGCACCCCTTGCACAGGTGCAGCTCGGGCAAGTCCGTCCTGTGGTCTCCCTGCTCGCCAGGTGGGAGGGCGAAGGGAGGGGAGGCAGCCCTGAGAGATGGCGTGTCTAGCCTGGGGTCACAGAGTAAGTCAGTGCATGTCCTGAGAAAGCGCCATGTCAGCCTGGCCTGCAGATTCAGCAGCAAGTGGGCAACGGGCCTCGGGCTCCTGCTCACAGCGCCTTCATGCTGCCTGGCTCTGCGTCAGCTCCCACACACCTCAGCCCTGATCTGAGCCTCCCTTGCCAGCCAGCCTGAGGCCTCTGGAAATCAGGGGGCAGCTGCCCAGGTAGATGATGGCTGTCATACAGTAAGCCCAGAGGGAAGGGTTGACAGGCGGGGCCGGGGGGGAGGCTGGGTATTCAACTTCCTCTTTAGTTCTCAGCCCACTAACTAGGGCAGTGATGGGAAGGTGAGAGGTGCAGGATGGCAGAGAAGCTGCAAACCAAGTAGATGGAGAGTAATTGGATCCATTGTTTGGAACTGACCACCCCCTCCACCCCCATTACCTAGCCCCTTTCCTCCTTCCTTTGGGAAACTGCGTCTGCCATGTCAATCATGTAATTGTAATGGGCTGCTGATCTCCCCTCAGAGCAGAGATGTCCAGGTCCAGCCAATCATTGCCCCTCCTGCCCTTGGGCACAGCTACGGTTCAGGATGGACATGGGACCACGTCCGGCCAATCAGAGTTCTTCCCTGGGATTTCTTCTGGTCGGAGTGTTGTGAGGGAAGCTGGAGGTGTAACCTTCCCCAACACCTAGAGAAGTCCTCTCTGCAGCAGGAAACAATGAAGCCACGCAGAGACACAGGCTGTGGGCAAGCCCAAACCGAGAGAGAGCATCCTGATGACATCACCTGAGTCCCTTAATCCAGGAGTAGCTGAATTTCCCAGGTGCATATGCTCGTAACTTCCCTTTGTTACAAAAAGATAATTCAAATTGGGTTTCTAATACTTGCAACCAAAGAGCCCTGATAGAGAGAGAACTACAAAGCCAACTGTCAAATATAAAACAAGCTGTTTAAGTTGGCATTGAACTCAGCGTGTGGGTGTATAGGAAATCTGGCCAGAAGGACAGTAGGCAGCAGGCCTAGAAGACAGTGATTCTGGGCTGCACCTGCTTCCATTACTTGGGATGGAATTTCATGGTCATTGAGGCTTTACCAAAAGCCTATTGCCTCTAAAGGCATGTGGAATAAGAGGAGGAGCAGGTAGGTTTAGCCAGGAGCTAGCAATAAAAGGAAACAGGTGGAGTTAGTATTTAAAAAAAGAGAGCCCTAACTGGTTTGGCTCAGTGGATAGAGCGTCAGCCTACGGACTGAAGAGTCTCAGGTTCGATTCCAGTCAAGGGCATGTACCTGGGTTCTGGGCACATCTCCAGTGGGAAGTGTGCAGGAGGCAGCTGATCGATGTTTCTCTCTCATCGATGTTTCTAACTCTCTATCCTTCTCCCTTCCTCTCTGTAAAAATCAATAAAATATATTTTAAAAAATAAGAATAATAAAAGAGAAAAATTCTAGAACCACGCACGTGGATTGAGGACTCCTGATCTAATCTGGAGCCTGATAGATGGAACTAAAACAACATCCCAGTTGCCCAATGAAATGATTCTCTCTGAGATCAACAAAGACGATCTGACCACTAAACCCCACAGTGTGCTCTGAGCTCCTGTGCACCCCTTGCCTGCAGCCTGGAGCACTGCTCTCCGTGCGTCCCAGTGTCTGCCCTGACTGAGTCCTCATGCTGCCGCCATCTTGCTGTGTTCCCCAGGATGGTTTGTTTTGTTCTCCCATTTGTGGGCCCTGATCAAGATTCCACCTTCTGCCCTAACTGGTTTGGCTCAGTGGATAGAGTGTCCAGACTACCTGCAGACTGAAAGGTCCCAGATTTGATTCTGGTCAAGGACATGTACCTTGGTTTCGGGCACATCCCCAGTGGGAGGTGTGTAGGAGGCAGCTGATCGATGTTCCTCTCCCATCGATGTTTCTAACTCTCTCCCTCCTCTCTGTAAAAAATCAATAAAATATAAATTTAAAAAAATATTTCACCTTCCAGCCTAAATGCCTGCAGAGTTCTCCTCCTGGAGCACAGCTCCCAGCTGATGCTTCCTGTACCAGTAAAGTCCAGTTCAAGTCCCGCCACCTATTACCATGCCCAGGGCCTCCGCTGACTTCCTTGGTGCTGTGAATCCTCAGGTTCCAGATGCTAATTTCCACCACCCTGTGCAGCAGGTCACCATGACCTGTAATTTTCTCTTTGCGAATGTCACAGCGTTCTCCCTTTGCTCTTTGGTTCTTGTTATTAGTCCCTTAAGGCCTTTAACACCTTGCACCTAAACTTTTCCAATAGCTTCTTCTTGACTTGATTCAAACATTTCTTTCAAGGAGCATTTATAGGGTGCTTTTATGTACCAGACCCTGCGCCATCTTCCCACTCTCTAATCTATTCTGTACGTTACAACCGTATTAATCTTCCTCAAGTGCTACTTTGGTCACATCATTCTGGGCCTCTAATGCCTTCAATGGCTCCCCACTGCCTACTGAGTAAAGCTCACACTCATCAGCTGGCATTCAAAGCCTTCCGTAATTTGTCCCCAACCTCCCTTTCTGGCCTTATCTCTACTTTTTCCTCTACATCGACCTTATACCACAGCCCATCTGATCTATTTGCTTTCCCGTAAATAAGCATTGCACTTTTCCACTTCTGAGTCTTGTCTATTTTATTGCTTCTGCATGAAAGTGCTCCCTGCTTATTCTATGTGTGCTCTTACTCATGCCTCAGCTCAGCTCAAAAGTTGCCACCACCTCCTTCTCTTACCAGGCCTGCCAAGAGTGACTACGTGGATTCCTGTGAGGCTTTTGTTGTTTTTGTAGCATTTGTGGGATACCTAGCACCCTGGTCTTGCGCTGTGGATCCATGACCCATGCTCTGGTTCCCCATTCCCCACATCACAGTTCTTACCTAAAGTACTTGTATCAGAATCATAAAGTGCTTACTGACAATGCAGGCCTGCCCCTGCAGTGCCAGCTTGCATCCTACTGATTGCCTTGTGCACTCAGACCTGAGTGCCACTGCCCCAAGAGAGGAAGTCCCCTGAGGACAGGGACCACATCTAGTCTGGCTTCATAGCCATCAGCACACCTAGAAACTCATGTGAAAAGGATGCTCCAAGATCACCGAGTTTAAACACCAGTCCTGTGTTGGAATATCTTCTCAACATTCCTACTGATGTAAGGTTTGCTGAACTTTTCTAACAAGAATAAGTTTGCACATTCATCAGCAGTTAGTCTGAGATGGCTGCTTTGTTAGGCGAGCCTAACCAGGGATCAGAGCAAAAATTATTCTCAAATACACCTTAAACATTTATAGTTTGCATGAGAAATGTAAATTTTTTTTGTCTCCTGGACACTGAATTCTGTAACTGATCTCATTCCCTGCTTGTGTGGACCATGGGATATGCCTATAGTGAAACCCACAGGCACCAGGAACAGGCAGATTGGACCTCACCGCTCACAGTGCATTCCAATCTGACTCACAGTTCTACTGCCTTCTCCTCACTTGGTTTTCCTTCCCTCGTCTTTTCCCAAACTTATTTTTAGTTTACTTTATCTTGCCATATTGTTTGCATCTTTGCAAAGAGTTTTAAAGCCTTTTTGTAAGGAGGAAGGTTATAAATAAAACAAATCCATGAACCAAGGGATGTACAAGTCTTTTATGATTACTCTTTTTTTTTCATTTTGAGGAGATAAATTCGCCTGGAAGATGAGTCCTTGGACAGGAAATACCAATGGGAAGCAGGGCCAGGGGGAACAAATGGAGCAGGATGCTCTGAGGTCAGAGTTGTAAGGGATTAGGACTCATAGAGACAACATGGATTCAGAGGACGGTGACGTTAGAACAGGAAGAGAGGAGAGTGGCTTTAGAGTGTGGTCATAAAAGACAGAAAGCAAGAAAAAGCTTTTAGAGCAGGAAGAAGTAGTTAAAACAGGAGCAGTTTGGGGGAGCTAATTATGGCATGGGGTCTTTATGCCCAGAGAAGGGGAGGTCCAATTCATGCAGCTCAGACTCCCTCTCCCCCCCACCCACCCACCTCCACCCCTGCCCCGTGCAGAAGGACTCTCGCTGGGTTCAGATGCCTCCATGGATGAATGAACTGAGGCCCAGAGAGAAAGGACCTTCCCTTCCCAATGATCAGGGAAACTAAAGAAGAGTATCTGGGGTGGAATAAGAGGTTGAGATGAGAATGTACAATAAGGGGCCAATGTTTGTAGAAGTAGCCCCCAGGGAAGGCATCCCAAAGGACCTGAGTAACGTGGGTCTGCACGCCTACGACTCACCCAAGGTGTGCATCTTCTTCGGTGGTGCACTGAGGCCCTTCTCAGTGTAGAATAAATGTGGACATGGAAGTTCTAGAGTAGACATGGAGCTACAGGGAGCAGAGCAGCTAGAAGAGAACCTTGATTTCCGCAGGCAGGCAGTGCAGGTGGCCGTCTGGGCAGCAGGAAAAATGGCCAGGCCACGAGCTGCATTCTCAGGGGTGCTGGGAACTGTTAGACACCCTGGGGTGGCCACAGCTCAGGACCACAATGCTTCCGGGGGCACCCCACTCAGCAGGAACTTCAAGGGCCTCCACAAGACTATCTGATGCCAGCTCATGACCTCAAGTCCCAAAATATCATTCAACATTTAAAAATTACAAAGTATTTATTGAATAACTATTCTTTTATTCAACACTTATTGAATATTTAATGATTACTGAGCACTCTACTAGGCAACAGAGATATAAAGGATACTAACACATCCTTCTTACTCTTAATAAGCTCAAGGCCCGGGGAGAAAACCAATATATAAATAAAGTATTACAGAATGTGCTGTGATTATCGCTATAAGCTGAGGCAAGTGCAAAATGCTACCATTGAGATGGGATCACAGAGGAGGTACCACTGACGCTGCCCAGGACACGTGGAGAAAGGGCCACTTTGACCAGAGTGTTAAAGGATGGGCAGAATTCTGTAGACAGAGCAGAGGAAACAGCATATGTCAAAGTGCCAAGGCCTTAAGCAGCAGGGTATGTTTTTGGAACCCTGAGGACTTTGGGGTGATCAGAACAGAGTGTAGATTAGGAGTGGCAGAAGATGAGGCCAAGGGCTTAGAGCTGGACTGAGAAGAGTCTTAATGTGACATACTAGAGAGTTTGAATTCTGTCTTTTAGGCAGAACAGTAAACCCTGAGTCATCAACACCAAGGGCTAGGAAACAGTCAGGGTCCTGATGGCTCCCAAAGTACCCCCAGAGTGGCAGCACTGGCTGCCAGGGAAGCCGGAGGGGTCTAGAGGGCACAGGCTAGCTGAAAGGTCAAACTGTGGGCACAGGGAAAGCTCTGGGGTGAGCTTCCAAAGCCCTGTTTGACCAGGCTGGGGGTCAGGGCTGGGCTGCACTACTCCCTGTTCCTGAAGGCCCACAGCATCAAGAGTGAACTCAGGTGCCAGAAAAACATGAGAGGCTGTACCTCCTTGGAATCAAGTTGTTATTGTTCAAATGCATTATTAATGATCGGGGCTGCAATCATTTATAACACGGTCATCAGGAAAGCAGCTGTTACCATTTGCATTAGCTCTCGGTGAGTACATTATTAAGGTAATATTTTACCAGGCATGCGCCTGGCTCAGGGGCTGCACGCCGAATGCTTGACTTGAACAGACCCCCCCGCCCCACTCCTTCTGAGAAGTAATCACTCCTTCCCTCTCTTTACAAACTTGCCAAATGGCAGGAGAGGGAAGCGGGAAAAGGCGACGAAAACAGAGAGCTCTGAAATACGAAGCAGAGATACAGGCGGTAACTCCCCCCACCCTGTTTTCTACCCTGATTTTTTGAATGAAAAATAAAAATGCATGAAACCTCAGGAGACTCATAACTCCCCAACTTTTATTTAAAAATAAACCTGTTGGCGTGCCTTTCGCGATACTGCACGTGCAGTGCAAGCTCCCACCCACTGCCCAATATTTGCCACAGCAGGCAAAAATCCATAAGTAAACGTTCTAAAGAGAAGAAATACATCAGGTTAGGTTCTAGCAAAGGAGTAGAGAATTTGCCAATATTCAGAAGTGGGTAGTGAGTGAGTATAGTCCCTTAAGGACCCTCCCCCGCCACTAGCAGACCCATGGTGACAGGTACAGAGGGGCAGGGGAGCCCACGTGGCCTATTGTCCCTGTGCCCGCTCCCCAGATCAGGCCAGCCTCCTGATCCTTTCCTCCACCAGTAGGATAATCCCGGAAGCCTGCACGGCATAGACCTCATCTGATCTGCTAGGTTGAGGGAAGCTGATGCAAAGAAGCTATGCATGTTGATTGCTAGAGGTTGAGTGGAAGGTTGACCTGGTGAAGGGGACAGGAAGAACAACACTGCAGACTCGGCAGACACATGTGCAAAAGGGAGGCAGAAGGAAGCATGGGCTAAGAAGCCAGAGGAGAACATGCTGGGAGAATAGTGTAAAATGAGATCAAGGAAAGAGTGGGGCCAGGGAGGGTAGAGCCTTGGAGAGGACTTTGGTCTGCATGTGAGGAGCAGTGGGAAACCAATGCATGGTTTCAACCAGGAAGGGCAGCATAGCCAAATTTTGCAGAGCTCCCAGACCACAACGTGGAGGACAAACTAGAGGGACCAGATGGTGTGAGGTGAGTTTGGAGGCTCTACCGGTAACTGGCACTATGGCCCAGGGCGGTGGCAGAGAATGAAGGAAGAGAAAGAGAGCTGAGAAATAATGAGGAAGTCAGATCAGCAGGGACTTAGTGGTCAGTCGGAGAGGGCTTGCAGAGAGAGGGGGAGCCGGTTGCTGGCCTGTGCAAATGGAAATACAGCCTTTCTGTGCATGAGAAAAGGAACAATGGGAGAGGCCAGGTTGAGGGGAGATGCTGCATTGGAGGCAGCTTCGAGACAGCAGAGTGGTGATGGCAAACACGCCGTTGGAAATACAGATCTGGAGGGGACGGGAGAGGCTGGATTGGAGGCACAGGAGAGAGCTGTTGGCATATGATGATAATTAAGGCCACTCCCGTGGGGAAGGTCGCTTTTGGAGAGAATATAGAATGAGAAGAAATGAGGGCCAACTCTTGAGGAACTTCAATGAATAGATGGCAGCTGGCAGAGGAGGATGAGCCTGCAAAGGACACTGGGAGAAGCCCCCTGACACGAGAGAAGAATCCAGGTGTGCATGGTATCACAGAGAACAGGAGTGGAGGGTATTTCAACCAGAGAGAGTGGTCAACAAGGATGAATATCACTGAGACATCAAAGGAACAACAAAAGCGAAGCATAGCCAACAGACAGATATACCACCACCAGGGTCACCGGTGGCCCAGGCCACGTGGGTATCTGTGTATGTCAAGGAGCTAAGGCACGGAGGCACCCACCGTGGTGACTGGCACCCAGCCAGCCCTCCAGAAAGGTTGGCTCTTGTTAAATTCTCTCTTTAAAGTCTGCAAATCTAATATTCTTCTATCCTATTGAAGAAAAAAGGAGACACAAGCTAACATTTTAACAGGAGAGCTTTCAGACTAAACCCAAAGAATTTCCCAACAGGAAGGCCTATAAAATGCCCACAAAGGCCATTAAAGAAGATGACAGAATCCCGGATGAAATGAAGATCAGGATGGGTGCCTGTATGCCCGGGACACATTTGATGCAGCCCTTCCTTGAAGCAGGAGACCACCCCAGTCATCAGGAAGGGGCACTTCTGCCCTGGGCGGCCTTTGCCCTCCCTTCCCGGCCCCCCGGGGAGATGAGAGAAAACCTCCTCATTCCAATAGCCAAGGTTAACACGAACACAGCCAGCAGGCAAAAAGCAGACAGAGGACACGCACTGAAAAATATGCTCCCAGGGCCAGGCGAGTGGCCGGGATTACAATGTAATGCCCAGCCTCGGGTCAGTAATGGGGACGAATTAGTCATCTCTTCAGACCTCGGCTCCATTATTTTTTGCCGGAAATGTGAGAGCAGCTCTCACTAATAACGTGTGGAATCACTTCCAACTATTTGCCTTTCAAGTCAGCCTTCTCAGGTCGGGTGACATATCTCGTTTAACAGGGGTGCCATTAGAGGGAAGATTTAACGTGTGGCTGAAAGCATTTGTAGCAAGAGCTGTGGGTGGGTTCCTTTTTGAGCTTCTGTGGCTGGTAACTTGTATCTCTTCCCTCCGTGCTGTTAGGTTCTGTTATTGAAGCCTTTTTCTTTTCTGAAGGAGGTTGGTCATTAACTCTTCCCTGCCCAAAGCACCCCCTGGCATCGGCAGGGCAGGTTGAGAGATGAATTAGAAATTCCTCGTGCTCTCACAGCCCTGGAGGGCTCAGCAGGCTGGCCCGACCACTCCCGGCGTCTCGACACACTCAGGCACTTGCCCCTCTCCCTGTTCAGGTGGCCTGGCGAATCCTTATGTTCATGGCTTGCAGAAATAACTGTAGTTTTTGCAAACAGAGCTACCAATCACCAGCCCACAGAATTTGTATATCTACTTGCAAACGCTCTGCCTCTTTTCATGCCCTGAGAGGCCCACAGCCAAAATGGTAGGAAGAGGAGGGCTGAGGCTCTAGAAGAGGACCTTGTCATTTGATAGAAATTTATTTTTTTTTACTCAGACTTGATGTTTTGTAGGGTTTTTCCTGACGGCTAGGACACTTTAAGGCCCTAACTGAGCTTCCTAAATCTTTTCTCTGAGTAAACATCCCAACGCCCCGAGTCCTAACCTCTGATTCTTCATGGGAAAGACAGAGACAGTAATAGACACCTATCAAATCAGAGGCAGTGTTAAAGCATTGAGCACAGAGCTTTGCACATAAAAGGGGCTCCATAAGCACTTATCAGCTACATCTCTCTGATTACATGCTACAAGCAATCAAATCCCTCACGAAAGGGGAATTTATTGGATTGTGTAATTGACAAATCCAGAACTGAGCCCGGCCTACAGGGTGGTTCGGGATAGCTCCTCCCTCACTATCCTTTGGCCAGGCTGACTCGATTCTGGCTTCATGTCTTGCAAGACCTGGTGGCAGGAAGATGGCAGCAGCTGCTTCAGGATCCCATCCTCACAATCCCAAGCTCAGTAGAGAGAGAGCTACTCTTCCCCTTCGTGGTTCACCCGAGTCCTGGGTCAGACACTCAGGGGATGACTTAGGAAAATGGCAAGCTGAGTTGGATGAGTTGGATCATCCCTGAACCAATCACAATGCCCTAAAGTTTGGAATGGAACATAATCACTGGTTTAACCATGAATCTCCAACTCCCTCTTAGCGGGAAGAATTGGTGAGTCATGGGGAAGAGCCCTACCTAACAAGGCACTGAGAGCTGCATGGAAAAAAAAATAGTACTAATATGAGAGAGAGAGAGAGAGAGAGAGAGATAGAGAGAGAGAGAGAGAGAGAGAGAGAGGAAGACGTCAGGTGTCTAAATACTGAACTATCCACTGCAAATAATAATTTCCCACCCTCATCCATGTGTGCAATAAGGGTTACTTGATAGTAATGTGTAATGAAGTTGTGTAATAAAGGATGACTTCATTAAGTCTCCCCCAAAAATTTTTGACAAAGTACCCTCTTCCCCATGTTATTCCCATCATAGCACTTTTCTCAATGTGCCTCCTGGAGCTCAAAGACTTGGTCTTACTCTCCTCCATATCTCGCATTGCACCACACCCATAAGGGGGAAATGCATTTACTTAGGAGGTGCTAGTGGACCTGCGCTGGCTCCTTGTGTCCGGCTCAATTCAGTTCTTCATTTCCCTTCCCCTGACCATTTCATCTGTTTCGGGGTAGACTGGTAGAAACTAGTGGAGCCAATAAACTCTAAGGCAAGATGTTTCCTGAAGCTCCCTCTTCTGCTAGAATCTGCCTCTGCTATTGCTTGTCTCATGTTGTAGCTTAAATGGCTCTCCTAGTTGTCACCACACAGATAGTCTCTGGGGGCAGGAAGAATCTTATCTTTGCATCTTTGTTGTCCTTAGGGCCTAGAACAGAATCTGGCTCAAAGAAAGCACCCAGTGAAATGGTGTAGTTACCCCAGATCTCACTCACCATCATCCCCAGACTCTCAACAAAGAGAGCACTGCTGGTTAATGGGCCAGTGGAGGGGGAGGGGGTAAAGCTGGTAAAAGACAGTGCCCATTCCCTGCAGCCTGGGGAAGGCAGGAATGCAGGCGGGCCAGTGGGAAAGTCTTTGGCAGACGCCCAGCCTGCCACCTTTCAGGACCACAGAAAGGGCAGGCACCCACCTGGTGCGGGTTCAAGGGCTAGAGAGTTATACTCAGGACACGAAAATAGAGACAGAACAGCAGGGCCCGGTGTCTGTCCCTGTCAAGCCTGAGCAGAAAAAGAGATGGTACAGGGACAGGCTATGGAGGAAGCCTGAGCCAGGGGGAGGGAGGGGGAGCCTGGACTTAACCAAGGTGTGATTGGTACCTATGGGGAAGGGGAAAGCCACATCATTAGTGGGGAGCTGGAAGCAGAACCCTTCCTTAAAAGGTAGGTAGACAGTACACCTGTGGCTCTGGATGGTCAGCCCAATCAAAGAAGGAAGCCAGTGGCCTCTGGAAGCCAGAGGAATAGGCTCACTCCCTGGGATGGGGCAGGACAGGGCCAGAGGGGAGGTGCATCATGAGACTGGAGCTCTGTGGCTGGAGTCCTAATGAGGAAACTGAGGCAGAACCCCAGGGGTAGAAATGGGAGCACATTAGCAATGGATAATCTGAATCCTTGGGCATTGCTCTGCCTGGTAAATGGGGGCTGGTTAATGGGCTAGCAATGGGCGGGCTGAGCTGGTAGGAAAAGGCAGTGGCCATGCCCTGCAGCCTGAGGAAGGCGGGAATGCAGGCGGGCCAGTGGGAAAGTGATTGGCAGACAGCCGGCCTGCATGTGTCTCTGGGGCCAGGGGCTGAGCCACTGCCAGCACCAGCTGACCTCGCCGTCCCGGTAGTCAACAAGCAGTCGGGATAGGAGTCTCTGGAGGCCCCTCAGCTTTGGAGAAAGCTCTACAAATAAACTCCATTTTAGGGGCTAATCCACAGCCCCAGAAGGCGGCGGCAGGCCTCCTCTGAAGGGCTGAGCCAGGGAGTGGGCTGAGGCTAAAGAGGAGGCACGGGCTGCCGGCTGAGATTACTTTGGCAGCAGCTCCAAAGGGCAGCCCTTCAACAGCCTATTGTCTGAGCCCTCACATGCACTGGTGCCCCCACCGCCCAGCTAATGTGCTGAGCTGCTAGGGCCACGACCCCACTCCCTGGCCAGTGGTTTGTTGCTCTGAATCACACTTCCCTAGCAACCAAGGGGACCAAGGACTCTGCCTCCTTGTGTTCTTGCATGGTGCCTGTGCACCTACTATGTGCACAGACTCACACTTCCTCACTCCCCTGCCTCCTGCTACTCTCCCCAGCCTTGGAGGGCATGATGGGTCAGTCCTTGTGGCCCTAGGGGTGGGGGTAGGGGGAGAGTGGGCAAGACACCTGTGTGGAGGGCTGTGCTCTCTACAATGTAGGGAGAATATCTATCATTGTCCAGAGAGAGTCAGCCCTCCACAGGTGTCCCCACCCATTCCTGTCCCCCAAAAGACAACAGATCATCAGGATCCTCATAATAGAAGGCAAACTCCTATCCCCCACTAGTCCGTTCCAGGCTCCTACTTGCTCAGCTGGATCCCTAAGCCACTGTAACCCTGCCCGTGCCCCAGCACTTCTTGTCCCCACCCCCACCCCAAGCTGTGGTAGCCTCTAAAGCCTTCCCCAATGAGAATACCCCTCAGGGCTGCCTCCTCAGCACTGCAGCTCCCAAGAGGTGGGGGTCAGTGACAGTGGGTGGGGTGCACAGAGACTCTCTGGGGCAAGGACAGATAGCTCTTCTTTCTGGATTGCAGAGAGCACAGCTTCTGGAAAATGAATTCTTGCCACCTTCCCAGCAGACTGGTGGCCAGGGCTCTGAGGAAATAAGGATGCCACTGGGGTGGCCCCAGCCGTGTGTCTCCTGTCCTGGAAGAAGGACCCCCAGCACCTGTTTCACTCAGTAGGTTATGTTTGAGGTTGAGGAAACCCAGCAACTCCTCTTCCCCAGGCCTCATCTCTGCACTCGGGTCCACACTGACTCCTCCCCACAGAACCTGCATCTAAAATCCACTGCACATAACCCTCCGCTGGCTAAGCACCGGCTTTGTTCTCTGATAGTTCCAGATGGCTGTGTCTGTCTCCCTCAGGATGGTTGGTTGGGTCATCACAAGCAGTAGCTGTTACTTTGCTTGTTTTTGCTTTCATTCCCATGTTGCTGGAGGACGATGGAAGCAGCATAAGCGCTCAATAAGTCCATGCACTTGGCTAATGGGTGGACAGACTGGCGGGGCACCACCGGTCATGAGAGAAAGGCGGCCTTCTTTTCCTCTTTCCTAGCGGGAGGCGCCGGGCCCTGGGCGCTGCAGGTGCCCACTCGGAGCAGAGCCCAGCTCTGCCCTCGCCCTGGCGCACGGCCCCCCGCGGCCCACGGCTTTCGAGGGCCCATGCTGGCGGCTCTCACAGACATCAATTTGCAGACTCCGGGTGCTGCTTCGCCTTATGCTGCGCTCATAAATTAACCTCCCGGGATTAGAGTCTGTGTTTCAGTAACACTCCGGAGGCATTGTATTTACACATTAATAACAGAAGGAAAAAAGTGAGACGAGTTCTGACAACTTTCAATAACATTCAGAGATAAAGCGCGAGGCGAGGAAGTGTCCAGAGTTAATTAAGACCGTTTGGTGCTGGCGGTGGGGGTGGTGCCAGCCGCCGCCCACAGGTGCTGTTTCTGAAACCCGCTGTCCTGGTGTGTGATGTGCCCAATGCCTGCAGAAAAGGAGCTGCTGCACCAACCTCGCCCTCGCCGGAGCTGGCACTCCTCTTGTTTTGCCACCATGCCCTCAGTTAGAAGACAGTGTGTCCACGCTGTTCCCACCCGCTCTGTGCCGCGGGGGGGGGGGGGTCCAGAGGAAGTTTTGGGGTGCCCCGTTTCTTGGAGAGGGGCTGGTGGGGCCTTTGCATGTTTCCCTGCGTGGAACTTCGTCCCAGAACCAGAGGAAGCAGCTCTGGGACCGAGAAAGAGGCCCTCTCAGCAGACTTCACAGACAGGGAGGGAGTGAAGCGGGGCTGGTGTGACTTATTGCACAAATACCTCTATTTTAAGCCTCTGCCTCTGCTTATACATTTTTGTATTTTCTTCATTTTCATCTAGGCTCTCTAACTTATAGAATCGTCCTTTTAAAATGCAAAGCCTTTGCTGAAGAGATTAGGAAAAGTGGCAGAAGGCCTCTATTGCTTTGTTGGGCCCAAATGGACCCCTGGGTGTTGGGTATGGCTGGGATAAAAGGGAGAGGGTCAGGGGACACATAGGCCCCTGCAGATTCCTCTCAGAGCCCTTTCTCTACACCCCCACATGGCTTGTGCGTGTGTGTTTGTTTAGGGACAATGAACCCCTGGCCCAGGGGACTTCCCTGGATTGCTATGGTGGAGGCAAAAGTGAAGTTGGCAGCCCCAGGCTCCTGAGCTAGAGCCCAAACGGGATCCAATCCTAGCCCATCACCCTCTGAGATGGATTGAGCCTGTCCCTGTAAAGGAGAGAAGGCCCGGGACACATGGAATGGGAGCCTGGGAGGAGAATGACCACCGAGTTCCATCAGAGCCTGCGATTTCCATTGAGGTTTCGGTTGGAACTGCAGGTCTTGTCTTCCACTTTCAACCTCCTGCCCTCGGCTCGTAAAGGAGTGGGCTTCCAGGTGGCCGGGCAGATCTCACCTCGGCTTTGAAGCACAGCGTTTCCTGGGGAATATATTTCATAAGGCAAATGCGGGCTGCACCTCTCATCCCAACCCTGGAACCAAATTCAAAATGAAAAGAAACACCACACGCACAGATGCCTCACATTATACCTGACGTGGTCCCTCAACGTGGTCTCATGGAAACTGACCCCTCTGCTGAGTCTTAATGTTCATCATAATTGCATGTCTGTTTGCTTTAGATCAAAGGAAAGCCATCCGACCTTCACGTGAAGGTTAGGCAGGGAGTTGCTGCTCCCTGGCTGAATTGCTAGAGAAAGGACAAGCGTGCAGACAACGCAGGGATGGGGCACCAGGACAGGCCCGTCAGCCGAGCGAACCAGGAGCCCGTCGCCCAGGGGCCTGGTCCTGGGAGGAAATCAACCAGAAAGAACTTTGTTTTCCTCTGGAATCAAGGTGAGCAAAATGTTCACCCAGCATGCCTTGGCATGAGCCCAGTTAGGACTGAGAAGCGGACCCAAATGCCATGCCAGACAAAGCCCTGTGTTGTAGCTAAGCTATACACTTGTAGGCTTCCGGCAGTTTGAACTGCACCAAGCCGTCCATCTACTCTAAACAGCTCACAGTGAGTGTCAGTGCTCTGTGACCCACCAGGGAGAGGCTTCCGGGAAGAGCCGAGGAATTGCTACGCGTCCAAGGCTGCCGTTTGAAGAGGTCGGTGCAACGCGCGCTACCTTTTCCCTCCGGAGCAGTACGTGCAGATGCCATGGCCACACCTGCTTCTCAGAAACCAGAGAGGCTGACGGTGGGAATTCGGTGGGAAGCTGCCATGTACCAACACGTGTTGTGAGATGGGGCCTGTGAGCCAGACTTCCCAACCAGGCGCCACTCCTGTCTGCCACTCTCACCCCGCGCAGCGAGCCCCTCCCTGTCCCTGCAGGGCCCCCGTGTCAGTCACCCCTCATGAGGACTGCAAGTGTTCCAGGAGGAAAGGAAGACCACGTTGCATGCAGCGGTCTTTTAAGCATTCGTAAAAATGAGCCCCTGGGCCCTTGCACGTTTTCTCACTGTGTTCGGTGTGATACAGGCAGGAAGCAGGGAGCCTGGGGTGGACTGTCTAGCTTGGGCTCTTGGTAGGGAACACCTGCTGGCTGTGTGTCCTTGGGCAAGTTCCTTAACCTCTCAGCCGCGTGTCCGTTTCCTTACCTGCAAAGTGTGCTTAATTATGACTGACCTCCCGGAAGCACTGTGAGGGTCTGCGGTAATTAAGCGAGTCGGTTCACGTGAAATGCTTAGAAGAGTGCCTGACACTACTGTTTTAGGAGTAAGTCTAGTTTGTGTTACCAGCTGCTAAGGAGCTGGACTAGGTGACGGCTAAAGATTTTACTTCTTGGCCTTCTCTTTCCTGCACTAGGTGACCCCAACTTTTTCTTTACCCCAGGCTGGAAAATTTGTCCCAGCCTAGTAAGGAAGAAAGAGCACGCTGCACACACACACACACACACACACACATGCTCGCACACCTTTGCTCCTCCTTACTGCATTGACAGAGCTTCTAGAGCAGCGGTTCTCAACCTGTGGGTCGCGACCCCTTTGGGGGTTGGACGACCCTTCCACAGGGGTCCCCTAAATACATCCTGCATATCAGATATTTACAGTACGATCCATAACAGCAGCAACATTACAGTTATGAAGTAGCAACGAGAATAATTTTATGGTTGGGGGTCACCACAGCATGAGGGACTGTACTAAAGGGTCGCGGCATTAGGAAGGTTGAGAACCGCTGTTCTAGAGCATCTAGCAACTGGCCTGAAAGAGAGGAATTGGTGTTGATCATCATTTCTAGGTTTGTATTCACAGAGCTCCTGGTCTTCATACTGGGAGCCCCGCCTTCCCCAGCCCTGCCCACCTCGAGGGACAAAAGACCTTCAGCGCACACTCAATCCTGCCTGGGGCCTGCTCCTGCCGCACCAAGCCCCTGTGTATTAGGGCCCAACCTCACCTGAAGCTGAGGGTCTGTAATCCACGTCAGGTCCCTAAGCGAGGCTCGCAGTGCAGAGGGCCCAGGGCTGCACCTCAGGCGGCTTGTAGCAGCCCCTGAGGCTCACCTTTCCTACCAGGCTCAGCTCACGTCTTCAGAACTGGGCAGAGGCTGGGATCTGTCGAGGTGTGAATTTGCACTCTCACCCTCCTCTAGGACCTGCCCTAAATCTCGGCCTATTTTACACCTTCCAACTTCTCTGTCCCATGTCAGTCCTTTTTCCAAACAAATAGAACTTTATCTTAACACCCCACCCATCCCTACTTCTTGGCGGGGATCAGAGCTGAAATGTGGGAACTGCTGCTGCTACCAGCACCAGCAGAAGCAAGTGCTGCCACCAGCCTCACTCTGACCATCACCTTCTCTGGCGTCTCCCCACCCTGGGCTGGATCGGCCAGCGCAACTTTCCTCTGGGAAACTGAGCTGGACCATGGGGCATCTTTACTGGAGAGCCAGCCTCCCCGCTGGGGTGAGGAAGCATGGGCAGGCAGGGAGCTGAAATCCAGCTCTGGCTCCACCAGGCCCCGCCCTGACTGCAGCTAGCTTCCCTGGCTTTCCTATTGGTCCACGGATGAGGTGGCCACATCCAGCTGGGGGTTATGACAGCTAAACCTGCGCGTTGTACCTGTGATGTGTCTGAGCTGGTGCCTACGTGGTATCACCACTGCTGTGCCTGACCACACATCAAACTCAGAAATCCAAGGCCCAACTCAGGATCTTCTGCCCAAAACCAAACCCCTTCCATTCCGATGCCCTCTCATCGGTTTTCCAAACTGCAACCAGAGTGGTCCTTTCAAGATGCAAATCTTTTCATCACACACATTTGCACTTAAAACCCTTCATTAGCCTCTCATTTTCCTGGGGACAAGGCCCCATCCTTCCCCAGGACTTCAGATCCTCTGTGACTGGCTGGCCTGGCTGCTTTCCAGCCTCACCTGGTCTCACTCCTCACCCCCTGCTGAGCTCCGCCCACCAGGGTCCTAGCGCTCAGGGCACTTTGGAGAGAATGAGATCCAGGTGCCTCTTCTGAAAGCAATGCCCCTGCCTCTGGGCTGATGCAGCTGCTCACCAGGCTCTGGCTTGGCAAGTGGTCAGGGCTGGGTTTCAGCTCCCTGCCTGCCCATGCTCCTCACCTTCGACCGCAGCACAGCCATGCCAGTCAGCCTGCCTTCTAGTGCCTCCCCGACACACAATGCCCCCTCCCACCACTAGGCTTGCTCTGCCCCTTGCTCTGCTTGGGATACTCCTGGCCTCTCTATACCCCGTGATCTACTTAATCCCTCGAAAGGCAGCTCAACAGTCACCTCCTCAGGGAAGCCTCCCTGATGCCTCCACCTCTCCAAGCTGTTGGAACCGCTTCCTCTGTGATAGGCTCTGGTCAGATCAAGCTCCCTTCCTCCTAACACTGCGCTCTCATTGGAAGCCTACCCTCATTTGCATAACTAATATCTAACTCTTCCTCGGGCCAGGAGCTCCCTTACAGCAGGGACCATGTCTTTTCACCTCTCTTCTATGTGTCTCCAGGATTTAACACTGGGTCAGACACAAAATAGCTGATCATTAAGTCTTTAGTGAGGACCTACTGTGTGCAGGCTGCTACACTATAGAAGGTGGTGTCTGGCCTTTATAAATGGAAAGACTTGAGCTTCCCAGACACGTGATTAAGCATGTCAAAGAGAAAAATATTCTCTTCCCCTTAATTATGCATTTTTATTTAAAAATAGAAGTCTTTATTAAAACAACAAAGCATAAATATTAAAGAATGCATTTAAATAACTTGTGCAATTTAGTGCAAGCTTTGAAAGTGAATAAACACTGAAATGCAATTCAATGGCTTTTAAAATCATTTTCCTTCATTATCTCGACTTTATCTCATCTTGTCTCCTCCTAACCTGGGTTGGACAAGAACTAATTCATTCTGATTTTCCTAATTTTGTCTCAAAACCTCTTAAGGCCTGTCCACGCTCCAGCAGGTTCCTGGCCTCCCTGGCGTGAGATCAGACGATAACAAAAGCCTTTACAGGTAGTTTGCATCTTTGCTCCGTGGTGGGGGAGAGCCTCGTAGCTCTAAAGAGAGAAGGACTTGGCGTGGAGTAAGCATTTCGGATCATCTCACCTGGCTCTGCAGACAACGTCAGGTGACTCAAAAGTGCAAGAGCGCAGCTTTCATCCCTGTCAGGCTTTCCCCTCACTCGGCTTCAGAACCTGCCTTTCACGCAGGAAAAGAAAAGAGCCTTTGTGAGCCATTTTGCTTCTCCATTGCCGGTGGCTGACCAACAGTTTAATCGCCAGGGACCCCACCCCTTCCTAACAATTGCAGCGCCTGATCTTAATGTTGCAAACAGAATCAACAGCACCGCGCCCCGGAGGGTCTCCACCCGAGTGGTGCTCTGTGCAGGCCTGGCCACCTGTCCCTCTGGGAGAGGTGGCTCTCTCGCCCATCCAGGTGACCTGCTTCTACGCTTCAACTTGGCGCAGCTGTGTTTGCAGGTGCGGGTGGGAGCCCACCTGTGGCGCCTGCTGGGCAGCGAGTCCGCCATCGCGGGGCGGCAGAGGCCGTGGGCGCTGAGCTCCAGCCGTGGGCGCGGGGCAGGGACCTCAGGGATTCGCGTTTCATGACCGTCGTTCACAGCTAATGTACATTTGCTGTTTAACGTATGAACCAGAAGTGACTTCAAATTGCGGGCCTTTTCTAACTAGTGTTTTAATCTAAGTTTGTTGTTGTTTTTTTAAAGTAGAGGTTCCTCGGTTCCGTCTGTCAGACACGGGGAGGGGAAGGCACAGCGCGGTGTGAGAACCCAGTGCGGGAGCTGGCGTCTGTGCAGCCCCTTATTGAGGTCTTACCTCTAATCTCTCCCTTTTGATGCAATTTAAGATTACGGAAATGAAAGGCAAGGCTGACTGGGGAGAGTTCTATAAGCAGGACAGCGGAGAGGCCTTCAGGAGCTGGCTTTGTCAGAGGCTTTGGGCTTCAATCCCCAGAAAGGACAGAGACGGGGGTGGCCTGCCCCTGGGTGCCCAGGAGTGTGTCTGCCGAGGGAATCCACCTTCCGGTCACAGCACCGCTCATAGGAGCCGGAGTCAGGCTGCAGAGGCCGGCACAGGCTGGTGTTAGCACAAGAGGCACGGAGCCCCAGTAAGGGAACCTTCCAGGCGGGCGGGGCTTATTGGGTGACCTCGGGCCTGGCATTTCACCTCTCGGACCTCTCCCCTCACCTGGACAGAGGCTCCTGGGCAAAATCAGGCTCCTGAAATGGACCTGAGGATGCCCTGTGCACAGGGGCACCTGGGAGCCATGGGAGACCCGGGGGAGGGACCCTGGGCCTCAGCACCAGCACTTTCTCGCTCCTAAGAACTGGTTCTATGGTTTCCCTTAAAGGCAGGTTTCCCACTTAAAGATAAAAGGTAGAAGAGCAGCTGGTCCCTAAGGTGCTCTCCAGCCCAGGGGCAGGCGGGTAGATATGCAGAAAAACCCCCAAGTGGATTTCCTCAAGAAAATGACCCTCTCAAATGGACAGCAGCTGCCAGGACCTGCAGCGCCGAAACCCAGGCGCAGTTCACTGTGGGGCAGGTGAGACCCTCTGCTCCAGCTCCACTGGTCCCTCTCCAGGGAGGAGGTTCTGATCCAGCAACGCCGCACAGCAAGAGAAGGCGCAGTGTGACCAGTCCGGGGGGAGGGGGGGGCACGGGGAGGTTCCCAGGTGCATTCAGGGGGGAGATGCCCTTACCTGTGGGATCTGTGCTGTCTCCAGGCAGAGTGTCAGGATGGAGTTAAATTCCTGGTGTCAGGGAAATGCCCCTCCAGCCTCGCTTCTCGCCCCACCGAATTGAGTGCCAGAACTTCCCTCTGTAAGTGCAAGAAGCAGAGGAAGCCTGGTCTCTGCCCTCCTCTCAGTACTTTACATGGAATCTGCTTCTACTGCCACCAAACTTCAGCTCTCAAGGTGTTGCCCCCAGAAAGCACTGGCCTCCCTCACAAGTGCACAAGTCCGTCAGCCTGGGAGTTCACCAGTCGCCCCGGGCTGACAGGAGCTTGTGTTTCTAACCTGCCTGAAAGGTCCTCTTCTATCATTTCCATCACAGCCCCTCACACACTAAAGAATGAGGTACCTGTAATCAGCAAACTTTTCTAAAAAGGCAAGAGCAAAATGGATTCAATCCGGGAGAACTAACCCCCCAAAATCAAAAACTTCCACTTGGGGGTGATGATAAACAGATGCCTGTCATCCCTACGAACGAAAGGTCACTCACGGACAGTGTGGAGTCATTACTCAGTAACTTCCCCCATTTGTTCAGGATCAGTAGCGGCCTCATTACCTGGGTCCAAAGACAATATTTCTAAGTCCTGGGCATGGCTCCAAAAAGGTCATTAACAACAGGACAGTCCCCAAAAATGCAGGAGAAGAAAGACCAGCTCTAATTAAGGAAGCAAAGTATTCCAGGCCAACCCCGCCCATCAGCAGGCTGCGGGATAACAACAATTTGCGTTTCTCCTGCGGACTTGTGCAGCCCTAAAAGCAGTAGCCAGGCTCGCCAAGCCTCTGCCTCTGCAAACCGACAGGCCTCTGGGTGTTGCAGGCAGGACTGAGACAACTGGAGAGTGAATCTCACCGTTACTTCTCACGGCTTCAGGTTAGAGGCCAGGAACTGGACACAGAGACCCAGAGTCCTGGCTCTCTGCCCAGACAACTGGGCTTTAGGGCGGGCCATGAGTAAATGGGTCACCTCCTGGCACAGAATTACCCTAGTCCCCACCTGGGCTCTCCAGGGGCCGACACTGAGAACCAGCACCCCCTGAAGCTTCGTATCGGGAGGGCAGCCCCTCTGCTAGGTCAGCCGGCACCTTTGGAATGCTCCTTCCAGCTGGGGGGTCCCTAACTTCTGACCAGGAGCCCCTCCGCTGGAACTGTTACCAGTGTCAGGGCTCTTCTGTTCCCCAAGACAGAAATGGAGAGGAAACCCCAGAGACATTTCCAGGCAGTTTGTATTCGGCTTATGCTCGAACACCAGGGGGGCAGCACGGAGGAGAGGAAGGCTCCGTGCACTGGCCCAGGGCAGGCTCTGCTGGGCTGCTTTTAGAACCTGGGACAAACAGGGCTTGCCTGCACACGCGGGCTTTTTGGAAAAGGTGGGTTTGCAGAATTTCCCATTTCGGGGTCGTTGACTTCCTTTTCCTGCTGCATTGCCTGGTAGGGATGTTCGGCCTGCGCTGTAGGTGCTAGATGACAGGCTGCTCACTACCGCCCCCTAGGAAGGTGGAATAGCTGTCAATCCCTAATCAGCGGCATGCAGTAGTTTCAGCAGGCGGTTAGCAGGTGAGTCAGCTACCTCTGCGCTCTTTCTTAGGGAGTGGAGGGGTGGTGGCCTTTTCAGGCTCAGCATAGCTTCTGGCTACCTGGCATCCATGGGGTCCTGGTCCCAGGCCCCAGCAATCTCCCCTTCCACCTCATCTCTGCCTTCTCCTGCCCCACGTCCCAGAGCAGCTTACAGCACAGCAGTCACATGCTCAGGCTCCAGACAACGCCAACCACTAGGGAAGTCACTGAGTAATGGCTCCACACTGTCTGCCAGTGGCCTTTCGTTCGTAGGGGTGAGAGGCATCTGTTTATCATCACCCCAATGTGGGCATTTTTGATTTGGGGGGATTAGTTCTCCTGGGTTGAATCCATTTTACTCTCTGCCTTTTTAGAAAAGTTTGCTGATTAAAGGTACAACCAGATCTTCCACCTACCAGCTGGGAGAGCTAGGCAAAGCCCCAAGCCTCAGCCCCTCACCTCCAACAGGTATAATAAGGACTCTATTGAGAATGACAGGGGTCCTGGAGGCAACAGCCATACATCAGAATGATTTGGACAAACCATGCTGCAAGGGTACCCTGCTGAGAAGGGTTATTATAAAGAGCAAATAAAGAATACATGGGAAATGCTTGTCACCATCATTTCATCATTTCACCACCATCCAAACTCCCCGGCTGCCAAAAGGCAAAGAGTGGCCCAGGTGGGTGGGGCGGTCTCCCATTTCCTTAAACCCACCCACCTCCAGCTGACCTGTCATCGTCCTCTCTCCCAACCTCCAAACCACACAACGTGACTTCCCACAGGCTTGGGGTGTCGCTCTACTCACGAGCACACAGGCTTCCATAAAGGAGAACTGTTTGGGGTCATGGAACGTTCTTGGGAAATGGGCTGCGTCCCCCACGGAAAGTCTGAAGAATCATCACACAGTCGCAGGGTTATTACCGTGCAGGGGTCTGATTAGTCTCACTAAGTCCTGACATCCCACTTCCACCTCTCAGCCCCACGCTCAGGGGGCGTCAGGCCCCCGAATGCGCCTGATAATTAAAGCAATTTCTGCCCTGGCTGGTTGCTCCCCTCATTACTCTCTCCCATTACTGGTGATGCAAACAATAAATATTTTCAAGATTGACTTTATTGGGGTGACATTGGTTATTAAAATTACATAGGTTTCAGATGTACAGTTTTACAATACACAGTCTGTTCACCACTCCAAGCAAGTCTCCTTCCATCACCATTTATCCTCCCTCCCCCTCTTCTGCATCCCCCTCCCCCCTCATCCCTTTCCTCTGGTAATCACCATGCTGTTGTCTGTCTATGAGAATAAATAATTTAATAACCCAGGTTGAGTAGAATCTGATTCCAAAACAAAGTGTTTTAATTCTCCAGTGTGCCTGCTTTCATCATTACTGTAATTCCATTTCCCTTCACTTCACCGGGCCTTTTGCTGCTTTTTAGGCTTCTCGTATTTCTCCTCCCAGTCCTCCCCAGGGCCTCCCGGCGGCATTACAGCTGGCTAGGCGGCCACATGACATCACTCACCGCCCAGGTCCAGGCTGCAGCACCAGGCTTAACTCATTACCCCCGAGACCCACCCTCCGTCTTGGTGAGGATGGAAATCTGTCCAGGAGGCTGCAGGCAGGACCCCAGGGCCTCCTCCTGCCCTGCCTCCAGTTAGCCCTGGCTGGAGAAAATAACTGGGGAGTGGGGGAGACACTGAGGAAGGGGTGGCAAGAGAATAGCCTCTACCCCTCCGCCAAGAGGAGCTGGGACTCATTCCTCATTGCACTTCCCTCCTGGCTTGGAAGGAAAGATCTCCCTAAAGCCTGGCATTTGTTAAAGACTAGGAGACCCAAAGCCCCAGAGACATGAGAGTTTGCTACCTTTCAAGGCAGAGCCACCAGAACTACCACGAGCTGGGCTCTGCCAAGAACCTGTCCTCCAGGTCCCCCCCCCCACCCCGCACCCACAGTGTCCAGGCCTCCTTCCAGCCGCAGCCAGCGGTGCTGAGGTGGGAGCCGATGTCCCGATGTCCCGCCTGAGGTCCAGGCCGAGGTGGGGCGGGCGTGCAGCTGCAGGGGTCAGGGCCCTGGAAATGCCGGGCAGAGCCTGCGCTTACATCCAGCGCAGAGAGGCCTGTGCTCTACTGATCGCAATCTTCCTCCGGAATGTTGTGACATTTGCAGGGAGCCTCATTACTCAAGCATGGAAATCTTTAAAAACTTAATTAAGTTATTTCTGTGATTTTCCATGCCTTCTTGTTTCACCCTTCTTTTAAAAAATAGAAAGGTGGGGAGTGGGAGGGAAGAAAATGGGGGAAAGGACCTCCCAGGCTCTCCCGGGAGCACCAGGCACACAGGAGGCCTCCCACGCCAGGATCCAAGCCAGGCCCATCTCCATGAAGGACGGCCCAGGGCACATGCGGATCCCTTGCTCACCCTCCAGGCGCGCGGCACCTGTAGCAGGTGTAGTTAAGTGTGGACTTGGGCTGGGCTTCCCTATCAGTGACTGCTGGTTGCATAAGGTTTGATGACTTTCCTCCACAGCAAGAGTGATGCTGCCCTTTGCAGAGAATCAGCTGGGAGAGGTAAGGAGGCCAGCGGGGAGTTCAGGCAGCCAGGCCCCATCCTCAGAGGCCAGCTCCCTCTGACACACAAATAACAGGACGCTGTGATTAAGTTGGTTCCCTCAGGGGATGAGGGCCTTGTGGGCTGACTGGAGGGTAAGGGGGATGGCAGAGGCACTGGGTCTCAGGGTAGGACAGGTATGGTTGGGGCAGCCATGCCTCTCGCTGCTCATTCAGGAAGGTTGAGCAGGTGAGATGAAAGGGATGCTTAAGTGATAAAGGCTAGACCAGTGGTTCTCAACCTTCTGGCCCTTTAAATACAGCTCCTCATGTTGTGACCCAACCATAAAATTATTTTCGTTGCTACTTCGTATTGTGATGTTGCTACTGATATGAATCGCAATGTAAATATCTGATATGCAGGATGGTCTTAAGGGACCCCTGTGAAAGGGTCGTTCAACCACCAAAGGGGTCGGGACCCACAGGTTGAGAACCGCTGGTTCGATAAGTGAACTTATTAGGGAGACGGTGCAGAGGAAGGCAGGGACCCAGCACATGGCCAGGTGTGCCCGCGGCCTGCCTCCCTGGGCTCAGGGCGCAGCATTCTCCCTGCAGGTGCTCCCACTCGGAGCAGATGGAGCAGACCCTCAGCAAGGCTCTCCTCGGGTTTCTCTTCCGAGTGCTTTGGCCTTGATCTTAAAACTGCCACAAAGAGGAAATAGATCTCCTGCTTTATTTTTTAAAAAATTAATCCTCACCCAAGGACATGTTTTTATTGCTTTTAGGGAGAGGAAGGGAGAGAAAGAAACATCGATGTGAGAGAGAAACATCCATCGTTTGCCTCCCGCACGCACCCTCGCAGGGAGCCAGGCCACACCCTAAGCATGTCCCTGACCAACTATCAAACCCACAACCTTTCGGCGTGCGGGATGCGCCCTAACTGACTGAGCCGCCCGGCCAGGGCCATCTGTATGCTGATGGCATTTGCACATATTATGTTTAAGTCATTAGTCTCTGCCTGATATTGTGAGTCAAGAACTTTAATGGGAAAAATTTATGGCTTGTCTCCTCCAATGAACACAATAACTCATGGTTGCGCTGAGTGTGCTGCATAATGGATATTGCTTTCAACTGGGTGTCGGTGGCGTTCTTCCTTCTCTAATTCATTAGCTCATTCCTCCTGCTCTGTCGCAGGAGCAGCAGGCGTTTCCTCCCCGATGTGGTCTGCCGACACAGTGGGCCCCCCAGGGTGGTCTCTGAGAGGCCTCCAGGGGGTCTGCCAGCCAGGACAAAGGGTAAGTCAGACAAAGGTGCCTTTCCTTAAAGTGCTGTCTTCTGAGCACACTGGAGTCTGTAAGAAAAAGGCCCGAGATGAACACGTTCAAAACCGTAAGCACTATGGTGGCTCTGCACCTGGGCAGGGCTTCCCAGGTACCTGGACCCTATGAGGTTTGCATCGTAATAACTGAGTTTCAAGGGCGCCCCCTGGGTCCTGGGCCTTCTCCTCTCCTCCTGAGATCTGGGGGGGGGGGGGGGGCGGCTGGGAGACCTGTTTGTGCAGGTATCAAAGCATCAGCCTTCAGTCAGGCACCCAACATGTCGCAACTAGAGAGAAACACCTCCAGCTTCCAGTCCCTCCCTCTCATTCCACTCTCAGGAGTGGACACAGAAGGAAAAGAAAAGAAATGAAAAAATCAGTAGCCTCAGGTGGCTTAGTTGCTTGGAGTGTGGTCTGTGCACCAGAGGATTGTGGGTTCTATTCCAGATCAGGGCACATACCTAGTGTGAGGGTTTGATCCTCAGTCAGGGCATGTATAAAAGGCAACTGATAGATGTTTCTCTCTCTCTCTCTCTCTCTCTCTCTCTCTCTCTCTCTCGCTCTCTCTCTCTCTCTCATCAATAAATGTGTCTTGGGTGAAGATTAAAAACTCAGTAAAGATGGAGGAGATAGTCACCAACTAGTTACAAGAACAGAAACCAGGAAGGCTGAGGCCCTCTGGCCACCTCTGCCCTCTGCGCAGGCTTCTCCTGCTCTTGTGGGCACCAACGCAAAGCCCGGGCCCGTGGTAATGGCACAGTCTCTACACAGTCACTGCAGTCGGCCAGGCCCCGATGGCTCCGAGCTTTCCGGCCAAGGCCACGCGGCTCCGAGCATCCCTCGACGAGTGAAGTGGAAAAGGGCAGCATTCAAACAAAAGATCTCCGGGCATGGGAGCCATTGGTCAAATTTCTACCATGGCAACAAGCAGGGCCGCGGCGCATGCAGAGGAAGGGGAAGGCGAGGCCGCTCCTCAGCCACCGGAACCCTGGCTCGGCAGCACCTCCTGCTGGTGCTTCCCGTGTGCACACGCACCCTTCTGCACGCCGGGGGCCTCGAGGGCTGATGTCTGCAGCGAACATGAGTGCTCCGACCCAGTCAACACCATTCCTCGCCTCTTCACTGTTTTGTTTCTGGGTTGGCCTGCTAGCCAGCCTTCCGCTGTGTGCTCTTCCGCCCTTCTGCTCCCACCATCCCCGTGCGCTGCCCGCTTTTTCCACTAGAACAAAACCTGTTCTTTGTCTCCGGCCCAGCACGGGAATGTTGATTTCGCCTCATTTCCCGCATCTCTCTGTGCCGGTCAGGGCTCCTTCTATTCCGGCGTGCAGCCAGCTCAGCCGAAGGGCCTGGGAGAACGCACAGTGCTGGGCAGGGCGGCAGCGTTCCTGGCTCATTGGGTCTGATGTGAGGGTGAAATGTGCCTTTCTAGCAAGTTCCCGTGACTCTGCAGGCCCAAGGACCACGCTCTGAGCATCCACATCTAGGAGTCTGCCTACCCCCCTGCAGGCAGCCGGGAGCAGGAAGGAAGCAGCCTCTTTCTCTTGGATGCATCTCACCGATGGGTTGTCTGCCCCGAGGGGCCATGCCCCTCGCCTTCCAGGCCCGGAGAGGAGCTGGGCTCGCCTTTCCCTTGCCTCTGGATTCGCCGCGGCCGGGCCACCCCAAAGCCTGTCTCTCCACTCACATGTGCGGCCTTCTGCCTTGTGCTCTTCCCTCTCTCCCTGTGTGTTTCTGCACATCCATCTCTGTCTGCCAGGCTCCCGCACGCAGGCTTCCTCTGGCATCTATCCATCGTCTTCATCCTTCTCACTGTGCAGATATTTACATTTCTAAAGCCCAGCGTGTTTTCATGTTTCCTCCTCCTCCAGCCAAACAAGGATTTTCCTCTCAAATCTACTCACAGTTAGACCATGGGGAGGGGAGGGTGGACACTCTACTGATTGGAGTAACCCCTCTTGAGGCTGTTTATTCATCAGAAACAAAGAGGGCTCTGGCAGGGATGGATAGCAGACAAACCAGCACGTGTCTTGGGCCACCTGTCCCACTCGGGGACAGTTGAGAAAACAAACAGGCCGCTTGGTTGTCCTGCAGATCCTGTTTCATCACCTTGAACTGACTTGAAAGCCCCCCGGAGGCCTTGTCACGGGTATGTATTCGCAGCATCGAGGCCCAAGAGGAGGAAGGACGTGTGTTCCTTCCTGAAGCACCAGCGCGCGATCCCAGGGAAACAGGGTGGCGGGGCAGTGGCTGGGAGCGGGCGCTCTGGGCTGGCGCCGCTGGTTCCAATCCCAGCTCTGGCCCTGACTGAACAGAATCAGGAAGAGGCACCAGGCCTTTCTAACCCTCAGTGTCCCTGTCTGCACAGTGGGGACAAAGCCGGGAATTAAATGAGGCTCCACGCCTACACTTCCCACCTGTGGCTCGCACGGACGGCTCAGTGAGTGCTGCTGACGTGACCCCCGCAGGGCCCCATGTCAAGGAGCCTCAGGATTGGGGGCAGGGACGGAGCGGAACCAGGCCTGGGTCACTTCTACCTGAGCCTGACCCCACGCTGTGCAGTGCACCCCTAGTGAGCCCCGTGTCTGTTAGACATGGCCACGCCCCCTGTTGCCCTGGGCAGCCGGTCCCTCAGCACTTAACTTAAAAGCTTTGTGCTTTGGGTTTTGTCTTGTTTTGTTTTTTAAATAGAAAAAAAAAAATCCTATTCCTTTCTGTCCAGTGCTTTCTTCCAGCAAAAGAGCAAGTCAGCACTAGGAATTGTCCTTGGTCAGCACAATGCGCGTTGCAGTGGGAGAACTCTGGAGAGTGTGAGGAGGCCCTAATGAGAAGGGAAGTCAGGGCTTGGCAGGCACTGGCCAATTCCCAGGTCTCCCAGAGATTCTGACGGAATAATCTCTTTTCTTTCCTTCTGCCTGTACTCCATTCCCTGTCACCCAGGAACCGTCTGTAGGACACGCTGGGGGTCAAGGCAGTGAGACCCAGGACAAGCAGGTCTTAGCCACAGCTTAGGGTCCAACGCCCAGAAGTCTCAGCCCTCCTGTGGACGCCGGGACCACCCCTCCGAGGCCCATCTTCTGTGCGCCTGGCTTTCCCCAGCAGAGGAAGGGTAGGCTGTCCCACTAGCCACCCTCCCATCACCAAGGCGCTGATGGCAATGCCCTGCCCAGGACTGGCTCACCAGCTGCAGGAAAGTCATGCCAAGACCTGTTGGCCGTTTATCACCCTAGAACGCCCATTCTTATCTCTGCCACGTCACCACTCGCAGTGTGTAGCAGACATCATAGGCTCCTGTCACCCCCTCTCAGACAAGCAGCCAGCCTTCAGGGAGGGTGCAAAGCCTAGCCGGTCAGGCTCCTGGGCTGCAAGAGCCCCGCACCCCTTCTCCACCTCCAAGCACCTGGAAATCGCACCCTACCTGGCAGTGGCATGGAAAGAACACAGCAATGGACCAGATGGGCCTGGCTCGAGATCCAGGCTCTGCCACTCAAGTTCCAGGCTCTGCCATTCTGACGACTTGGGCAAGTTACTGAATCTATTGTGTGCTCTGTTCTCATCATTAGGGGGGAAATGATTCAAATGTCACAGAACTGTTCTGAAGACTAAATGTGTTCCATGGAAACAACTGTCATGAGTATATAGCAGGCACTGGGCTTACCCAATAAATTGTGGCTCTTGTGATTATTTAAAACTAGAGGCCCGGTGCACAAAAATTTGTGCACTTGCGGGGGGGGGGGGGTGTCACTCAGCCTGGCCTGTGCTCTGGCAATCTGGCATCTCCCCTCGGGAGATGTCCACCTGCTGGCTTAGGCCCGCTCCCTGGGGGATCAGGCCTAAGCTGGCAGTCAGACATCTCTCTGGTAGCCTGGTGGCCCTCGGAGGATATCCACTTGCCAGCAAGAAGCAGACCTAAGCTGCAGTTGGACATCCTTAGCACTGCTGAGGAGGTGGGAGAGGCTCCCACCACCACCACTGTACTGGCAGTTGTCAGCTTGGCTTGTGGCTGAGCAGAGCTCCCCCTGTGGGAGCACACTGACCACTATGGAGCAGCTCCTGCATTGAGCATCTGCCCCTGGTGGTCAGTGTGTGTCATAGTGACCAGTCATTCCCAGTCGTTCTGCTATTAGGGTCAATTTGCATATTACCCTTTTATTATAATAGGATAGAGACCTGGTGCATGGGTGGGGGCTGGCTGGTTTGTCCTGCAGTGTGTCCCGGATCAGGGTGGGGGTCCCGCTGGGGTACCTGGCCAGCCTGGGTAAGTGGCTGATGGCTGTTTACAGGCTGGCCACAGCCCCTTCAAGGATGGTGTCCCCGCCCCCCCCCCCGGGGTGTCTGGCCAGCCTGGGTGAGGGGTTGAGGGCCATTTTCAGGCTGGCCACATCCCCTTTAGGGAGGGGGTCCCTGCTGGAGTGCCTGACCAGCCTGGATGAGGGGCTGAGGGCTGTTTTCAGGCTGGCCACAGCCCCTTCAGGGAGTGGGGTCCTGCTGGAGTACCTGGCCAGCCTGGGTGAGTGGCTGATGGCTGTTTGCAGTGAGGCTGGCTGGGATTTATTTAACTTCTAAAATTGAAACTTTGTTGCTTTAACCGGAGCCCAGGTCAGGTTGCCCCTGACAACCCAGGCTCCCAGCACTTCCTGGAGCCCAAGGCTGGAAGCAGGTCTCTGGGGTTTATTTATCTTCTATAATTGAAACTTTGTTGCCTTGAGTGGAGGCCACAGCTGGCCTAGGCAGACAGGAACCTTAGCTTCCTGCATCACCAGGGCAAGCCTCCTGCTTGTTCCAGCTCAGTGGCTGCCGGCCGCCATCTTGGCTGGGTTAATTTGCATATAATTGCTCTGATTGGCTGATGGGCGTGGCTTAGGCGTAACGGAGCGAGGGTCACTTTGCATATCACTCTTTTATTAGATTAGATACATTTCAATACTGATGAGTTTCTCTGCCACTAGAGTTGGGATAAGGTCAGATTCAGCACCCTAAGAACCTTCAGCTACAACGGAGCTGAATGTGTTAGAAAGCAAGCACAGCTTGGCTCTCACTCCCCCAGCCGGCCTCCCCCTGCATTTGCATTCCTTCGCTGTGGGCCAGCCTGTGCATATGGAATACATTTCCTTTGGGTGTCTCATTATTAGCGTTTTCGTTTCTGCTTAGCATCAGGGGCTTTGCACATCCTTGGCCTTCCAGGACACTGGCCTGCTTCAGTGCAGGCTTGCTGAGTTCTCCCGTTTCCTGATCATCCAGGAAGCATTCCTGAGCAGGAGCTCTGGGCGGAGGCATGCGCATGGCAGATCCCCAGACTAAGTTCTGGAGAAGGTGAATCAAGCCCCACTCACACACAAGCCCCTCTCACACTTCCCTATGGCTGCCTGGGGACCACAGTCAGGCTGCTTTCCTTCCCAGGCTTTCAACTCAGCCATGTGGGGATTTACTGAGCTCTGCCAATCAGCCCAAAGATGTTAGTTGCCATGTCTGATGTTCATGCTCTCGATGAGCTGAACATGACCCTGGAAAGATGACCTTCTACTTAAAAGAATGTAATAACTCCTAGAGGTGGCTAGTGGCCAGGGAAATGGGCACTGTCACGGCCATGAGTCATGGAGGTGCCTGTGGCTATGACACTCCAGGTGGGGGTAGGAAGGGCAGTTAGCCCCTGGGTAACAAGAACCTGGAAGCACTGCTTTCACTTGTAGGAAAGTGTCCTAAAAATCATCAGATATGTGGTCACATATTATTATGATACAAAGATGTTCATTGCAGTAGTGTGTACAGTGGTACAAATTTGCAAATAATCTAAATATCCAGCAGTAGAAAACTGATTAGCATATATATATATATATATGTGTGTGTGTGTGTGTGTGTGTGTGTATACACAGAATACTCTGAAACTATTTTTTAAAGAACATAGAGTGATGTTTAATAGGATGGCAATAGGCCCATGATATAACCTTAAGTGAAAAAAGATGATAAAAATGCAAATTCCAACTTTATTTTATAATTTATCTACATAGAAAAGGCAGATTGGAGGGAAATTCCCTGAAATAGCACCAGTAAGTCCCTGATGATGTGACGGTGAATGACCTCCTTCCTTTTTCTGTGGCTTTTCTACATCACCTGTAACCAGCATGCATTATGTCCAAAAAGAATGACAACCTTGTAAACACAAGTGATGCTTTCTTCCCCAGGGTCCATGACCACAGTGGAAAGGCAGGCCTGCTCCCAGAACCGTCTTCAAGCTTGACCTCTTAGGGTGTGGCAGGGGGAGCTGTCTAGTCCACACTGGCCTGGCGCCACTCCCTGACAACCATGGACCAAAGGAGCCCAACTGGCCTGGCCCTGGTGTCCCACTGGCTGGGAGCCTTTCTAAGCCTGCTGCCCGCAGGCTCTCCTCCTGCCTGCCTGCTCACTGCAGATGGATTCGCTCCCTTCGCTGTGGTTTACTATGTGCAGTTCCTGACCCTCACACCCTCCCCTGCGCCGGAGACCTGCTCCTGAGACACCAGCACTCCAACGGCAGGCTGCCGGTCCGCTGCATGTCTGTCTCCTGCGCTCCTGCGGCCTCCCAGCGGGCGTCTGGCCCTCTCCTTTCCTTTCAGTCCCCATGCAGCGTACACATACACAAGCTGTTTCTGTAAGAAGCCTATGGGGTCCCACCCAAGATATGTGGGCAAAGGAAGGCCAGGCTGCGGTCTGGCCAATGGGAATTCGGTCTGTGCAGCCAAGTCTTTCTGTCTGCGCAGCCACAAAGCAAGGCATCCCGCCGAGTCCAGCTCTCCGCAAGGGGCTAGGAGCGCCCACTTCCCAGCCCGAGTTGCCTTGCTGGGTGAACTCAACAGCTGCAGTGCTCTGGGTTTGTGCGGGGGGTGGGGTGAGAGGCTGGGAGGATAATGTCAGCAGAAGGAAGCCCTGGAAGCCAGTTATAAGTCTAACCCTCTGTTCCTTCTTGCCATTCATGAAAACCCCTACATGTTGCACACTCAACCTTTACGGTCTCTGACCACCTGGTCCCCCCCACCCTATCTACCGAGTTCCTCACTTCTCTTCAGTATGGTTCCTGTCCATAAGCCCACACTCCCCATCCCTCCTCTGACATCTTTTTCAATTGGTCCTTTTTCCTCCTAACATGAGTGACAGCAACCATGTAAGGGAGGAAGAGCCCGGGTCCTAATCCTGGCCTGAAAATCCAGGCTGAGCTAAAGCGAGCCCCCTCTCCTGTCCCCGCCCCGTAGCGCTTCCCACAGCCAGCTGGGCCCTGGCCTCAGCGAGCCCGGCTGCTCGGATGGCCCAGCGCCCTCCACGTGGTGTTCCCGCACAGGGACTGCCCTCTGGTCCTGCCATCACTGTGCTCAGGTTTGTGTCTGCTTGTTGTCGCCTGTGTGGGTGCCAGGACTCTGGGGCAATGGCTGTGCTTCTCCGTGACCACCTTGTGCATGTGCAGAGCACAGGGGACCGGCGGGCGGCTCGTAGTCCTCTGACCGATGCCTTCCCTTCAGGCAGATGTGAAAGGGGCTCGTTTAAATTTGGTTTCCCTGTCAGCATTGTCAGGCCTCAGTGGCTGTGGGAAATCACCAAGGAGGAAAGTCACCATTTATCCTGAACCCGCCACGGTCGGCACATCTCCAGACGGCTGCCCGTGGTCGCGTCCCTCCTGGGGAACAGTGGCCTATGCTCCTGCTAGGACGGACCATTCCAGGGATGGCCAGACTCATTGACACAGAGCCTGTGTTCCCCAACACGGAGGACTGGGGGGCGCGACCCCCAGGGGTGCTGTGTTCTAGAGCTGCGCCTACCTCTGCAGGGAGGTCCCCCCAAGGAAGCCACCTGACCATCTGAGTCCCACACACATTTCTCAGGGACACACAGGATACTTACCTTGGGTGACCCTGAGGTTACATGTCACCCAATATGTGAGCGTGCTTTGAACAATGTGAGTAATACCTTATACCAGGGGTTCTCAACCTTCTGGCCCTTTAAATACAGTTCCTCATGTGGTGACCCAACCATAAAATTATTTTTGTTGCTACTTCATAACTGTAATGTTGCTACTCTTATGAATCGTAATGTAAATATCCAATATGCAGAATGGTCTTAGGTGACCCCTGTGAAAGGGTTGTTCGACCCCCAAAGGGGTCGCGACCCACAGGTTAAGAACTGCTGCCTTATACCCTTTCTACATGGTTTTGCTGGGGCCCCTTTCTCCATCTACAGGACCCACTGCCCACAAGGCCGCTTCCAGGTGAGCTGCACCAACAAGAAACGTGCATCCCTTACACGCGAGTGGACCCCCCATGTACTCCCACCGGATGGGTGCTGGCAGGGAGATGGATGCTGGCAGGAAGCCTTTTGGGTGCCAGGGCTGGAATGGACATACTCAGTGCTTTAGTTGTGTGCGAGAGACATAGATTCTCAAGGACTTCCCTGAAACCTCCCCTACCTTCAGCACCTTTCCTGAGGGAGGAAAACATTTCCAGTTCATAGCAACTAACTCACAAGCAAACACTTGGACCCCTGCCCAACAGTAAGTAGGTTCTACCTGTGTTAAATCACCTTCAGCTACGTGTTCCACGCCGACCTGGTGGGCTAACGATGCATCTGCAGATCCCAGCACGTCTGCAATATTCCCCAGCACAGGTGTGGCCGCCTGCCTTGCCCTGCGGGGCAGGGAAGCCGGAGAGGGAAGAGAGCACAGCAACTCCTTGGCCCTCTCAGCCTGCAGGGGGCGAGCTTTCTGCTCGGCATCTCCCGGGGCGGAGGGGAGCGCTTGGCTGGGTAATGAATGGCTACAGAAGACAAATAAGACAAATACACTTTAATATTCTCAGGTGAAAGGTAATCTCAGCCTAGACACCTACGTCTCAGCCAGAAACAGAGAAGCAGGCTTCAGGAAGAACCGCGGCCCCGGCCTCGGATTACCTGGGGGCTCTGGGTAAAGCCTGAGAAGGATTTGCCTGCGGCAGGAAGCCAGAGGTTCTGTGCCCGCTGCCCAGGAGCGCCCTCGGCCCTCCAACCCGGTCTCCTTCCTCCCCAGGGGCTGAGCCTACAGATGCAGCGTGCCTGCCTGTGTGCTGTCGGCTGAATCACATCCCTCGGAAATTCGCACGTGCAAGTCCTAGCCCCCCAGGAGCGCAGAATGCGACTGTCCTTGGAGATTCCGGTCTTTAAAGAGTCAGAAAGGTCACTCGAGGTCGTTAGGATGGGTGCTGACCCAGTATGACAGGCGTGCTTATAAGAAGGTCAGGACCCAGACAGCACAGAATGCCGACCATGGGAAGGCCCGGAGAACAGCCTCAGGAGGGGCCGACCCTGCCTTCTAACCTCCAGAGCTCTGAGAAACCAGCTGCTGTTCTCTAAGCAGCCCCATTCGTGCTGCTGGGCTAGGGCTGTCCTGGGATCTCCGCTGGGGAACACACCAGAGCAAACCCAAAAGAAACTGAGCTCCCCAGGAGAGACCAGCCACGCTTGAACAAATGCGCTCAGCACGAGTCCAGCTTTGAAAGGCGCGTGGGGCTGCGCAGTCTGTCCCTGTGTCACATTCACATGCAACCGGAGCTCCTGGCTTCTCCTTCCTTCCGCCCCTCGGGCCTGCCTGCTCCCTGCTCTCCTGGGCTCACTGCTCCAGCCTGGCCTGCACCGCTGTCCTCAGAACCCTTCCTCCAGCCCGGGGGAGTCCTGAGCCAGCCCAGGAACAGGGAGAGAGGGAAGGAAGGTGCACCAGGGACACTCCTGCAGGCCTCACCGTCTGCTTCCTCAACAGTTACTATCCCATCCTGGCTATGCAGACAGCCTGGGCTTTGGGACTGACATCCTGAGACGCCTCGCTCCCACTCTTCCTAGCCTGCAAGGCAAGCAGGTCCCCGTCCTGAGAGGCATGGAGAGCCTTGCTGAAGAATGAAGGGGTCGGTCTGTCTGTCTGTTTGTTTGTTTCACTAAGACTATTTTAGAGCAGTTTTAGGTTCATAGCAAAAGTCAGGGGAAAGTACAGAGGTTCCCCACATACCCCCTGCCCCCACAAATGCATAGCCTCTCCCATTATCACTACCTCCGCTAGAGTGGGCATTTGTTACAATTGAGGTGTTTGCTTTTCAGTCCATTTCTCTCCTGGCTGAAACTCCATCGGCTTTGTCCCTTCCCTTCCTTGTCCACTGACCTCTGTCCTCCACCTACTGTGTTTCAGTCAGACACGTTTCTCTTCCAGTCCCTGCACCATTTCTTAAACAACCATAAGCTAAGAAAACCCAGCAATAATGCCATTTCTAGAATGCCTACTGTGAGTCAAGCTCTGTGCCAGCTGGATCTTTTACTCACATGACTTCTAATCCTCACCCCACCCCCACCCCCATGCAGGTGGGAAGACAACTCTCTCTTAAGGATGAGAACTCAGAGGCACATCAGAGTCAAAGCAGTTGGCTGGAGGCAGAATGGGGACACAGAGCTCACTGCAGCAGACTCATCTGCTTGGCACTCTCCACTCTGCCATTCTGATGAGAAAATAGACCTGGGGAGGCTCATTTAATGTGAAATGTGAAACGCTGTAAAGGAAAGCTATTTTTTCCAATTCTTATTGTTAACAGCTAGGAGACATTAAAAGAGAGAAAGAGAGATAAATCTTCAACAAACATAGAAATCCCATGTTACTAAAACCAAGATCTGATCTCCAACTTCAAAACCTGCCTTCCATGTCTTCGTTTCACCTGAAGAGAAATCTGCCTTCCTTCGCAGACCAGGGCTGCTCCCTCACACGAGCTGTAGGAGTTCTCGCATCTCCCCTCCCACCACCTGATGCGCGTGGGTGATTGTTGGCGAACGCCAGTCTTTCTGCTCTAGGCTGGATGTCTACAGGGAGCGTGACCATACAGTTTATAGCGTGAACAGAAACTCTTTTGAAAGTCAAAGGAGGTGCTAGTTATAATTACTGCAGAACAAAAAGGAAACTGGGACACTGGTTTGCTTGCCAATATGGTCCCAGTGCCAGATTCCATATTTGGTACATAGTAGCTGACCAATAAATAAATGTGTTGATTGAGTGTTGGTTGATGTCTCACAGTCTTGTCCGACCATATCTTTCAGACCTTATCTCTGTAACTTGCCCTGTACACCAATCCTAGACACAGCGGGGTCTCCAGTTACCGTACCTTGAACACACCGCATAGTCTCGTTTCTCCAAGCTTCCACAAAACCGCCACCTCTACTCACAACGCCCTCCCCACAGCCCTCCTATCCAAGTCCTCCCATCCTTAATATCTCAGCTCTGATGCTGCCTCTTCTCTGAGGTCTCCCATTTCCCAAAAAGCTTTCACGCACTTCTCAGTTAAGTAATCACTTGTATTGGTTACTTAACTGTCCTTCCTCACTAGACGGTGAAGTCCTCCAGGTTCAAGTACACATTTCATTCATCTCCCCAGGGCCCATCCCTGTGGCCAACCCAGAGGGGACATGGAATAAATGCTGTTGAGAGCGTCAGAAAAGACGGAGCACCCTCTGGGATGTCAGCGGTCAAGAAAGACTACGAAGGCATGCCCCTGCATTCTGAAGCAACCACGTTTCTGTTGCCAAGACTGCAAAATGTGTTGTTCTCACCTCACGTGGTGCGGGGCACATAGCAAGCAAGCATCTCACCACTTAATACAATCATCATCATCATCATCATCATCATCATCATCATCATCGCAGCAGCATCACTATCTGTCTTCCATGCTGATGTGTCCTCTGCCTGTATCCTGCCTGTCTTCTGTACCTCTAGTGCCAAGTCGCCACAGTTTCCTCAGCTCAGTTCCCCACCAGCACTTTTTCCTGTTGGAACCAATCCCCTCCCTGCGGCTGACGGCCTGGGTATATTTGAGAAGTCCTTCCTTGACAGGCAGGGTTTCCTGGCTCTCACCCTGCCGTTCCTCAGAGCACCTCGTGCCAGGGCTGCTGTGGGCCTTCTTGGATCCTCCATCTTTCCCTCCGCCAGGCTGTTTGTATTCTTTAAAGACCTCTCATGTAATGCCTGTACTAATATTTACATCCCTGCTTAACTAGGCCGGCCCCTGCTGCCCAGGGCATTTCGTAGACTCAAGCAGGATGGAATTGCAATCATTCCAAGCTACTCAGCAGCTATTTCCTACTCATAGCACAAGGCATGCTCAGAGCTGGAAGTTGCTTAGTATGCAGGCTGCCTGGGGGTTGGGATACGGCCAGTAAAAGATGTGCCGGGTCTACACTAGTTGTGTATAACTATGGGCTTTGGAAACTCACAGTCTTGGGCTTGCAGCAATGCTCAGCTACTCATTGATTACATGAGCAGTCAATGATTTAATCTTTACAGAGCCTTACTTTTCACATCTATAAAAAGGAAGTCGTAATGTTTCTTAGGACTGGTATGAGGATTCAGTGTAACCATGAAAAGAGACAGGCACATAGTAATGGCTCACTAAATAGCATCTATTATTATAAAAAAATTAACAAAAATGTGTTGCATACTGACTATATATAAGATGTTGTAGTACTAAACTCTAGGATTAGAGCACAGGAAAAAAGACATAATCTCTGTCCTTGACTTCAAAACCAGAACTCAAAGCAAGACAGAGATAACAACCACGAAGATACAGACAACAACCGGGGTGCGGGATGAAGGTGGTGGCCCCGAGTGGGGCAAAGCTGAGCTCTGGGCTTGGCCTGGGAGGTTGAGAAGAGCCTTGGTCTGCAGCTATGATGAGAGAAGCTTTTTCAGAAGCAATTATCTGTGCAAAATCTCAGAAAGAGGATGGAGAGTAACAATAGCAATAACTGATATTTTAATTGATTGCTTCTGAGGTGGACTCTGTGCAAACTGGTTTTCTATCATCTCAATCTTTTCAACAAGCATGTGAGACGAGGTAGGTGCTACTACTGTTGTCACTCGATAAGTGATTCTGACAAAAAGTAAAGGGACTCCTCAGGACGGCAGGACTAGTAAGAGGGAGAGCAGGACTTGAATTCAGGTCTGTCTGTCCCCAAACCAGAGCTCTAAATCCCACAGTGTGTGTGCTAGGGGGACATGTGGTGATTCTGGGGAAGTACAGTGTGGCTGAAGTATAGGTAGGGTATGTGCATGTGTGTATGCGCGCGTGTGCACATGACAGGCACACAGTGCAGGGGAAACAGAGAGGAGGAGGTAGGAAAAGTACTGAGGAAGATTCTGGAGCCCAGGCTGAGGGGCTTCAGCTCTTTTTGAGGCCAGATTCAGTTCCTGCTGCACACTGAGCCCAGCAAGCCCCAAGGGTTGTTAATAATAGCAACGACCATGCTAAGAATAATAGTGGCAGCAGCGTGGGAGGGCGGGCAGCAGGCTGGCAGGCACTGCCTCTGCCAGAGAAAAGGGCTCTGACTCCCACTGTGTGGGCTTCGGGGCCAGGCCAGGCCTCCAAATTGTCTCTGACATCACCAGAGGGCTCAGCAAATCCTGCAAAAGCAGAATACCCGGAGGACCAGCTCTCCTTCTCTGGAGTTTTGACAAACTTATTATCCCAATCAATATCTGAGTAATTGCAATCCCCTGTGATCAAAGGGGGAGCGTTTCTCCCTTTCTTTGGCCTCTTTAAAGGCCTCTCTTATCAGGAAAAAGATTTCTTAATCTACTTTCCCTACACGCCCGGAGGTGTGTGCGGCCCCAGAGCTCCCTGCTTGCCTTCACTCCTGGGAGCCTGGCCCCCCTCGCAGGGAGCCTGGTAGGACAGCCTTGCAGCTCAGCCCCTCTGAGCCTCCAAGGGAAAAAGGTGGGGTGGCAGCTGGGACTCAAGGAACCCCCAACAGAGGGGAGTCCACTACCCTCTCCACCTAAGAGAACGTGTGGGGAAGGCCTGGTCCCTCCCACGGCTAACAGTCCCCCCACCCCCCCCCAGCAGCCCTACATCCTGGCAGGCTTTCAGCCCCTCTCCAGGCCCACAGGCTCCTGAGGCTGGGACAGGACTTCGGGAATTAGGAGGAAGTCATTTTGAAGTGTTCCATTCAGTCCATGATGAGGAACCACGAGGCTGAAAGGAATCTGTGTTCAGTCATCCAGCCAGACAAACCCTGCAACCAGACGAAATCCATCGGTCCGGCTTCTAAGATCCGCTCTGGGCTCAGGCAGCTTCCTCTCAGGCGCCCTGTGCCTCTCGGTAACACACTGGAGGTCAGACCCCATGCACCCATGAAAGGAGGGGCTGCACATACATGGTCCACAGCCCACCGACCAGGGGACAGGGGACGGGAGGCAGCCTGCAGGCCCGGCTCGCCTGGTGCCTGATGGAGAGACCGGGTCCTCCCTGCCCTTGGTGATTAAAAGGTTTCTGCACTCCCGAAACCTAATTACCCCAAAGATTTCCGTTAAGTCTTCTCAGCTTCACTTCTAAAGAGACCCGTCCAAGATCGCACTGAGCTAGTCATTACTCTGCCCGCCGCTCGGCAGGGCCGTTTATTGTGTTTTTATGAGGGAATGCTGTGCGGCCTAATACATTTCCTGGGAAAGGCTCTGGGAGGGGCTCCCTGGAGGAGGGAGTCAGGCCAGCCCAGCACAGGCTCCTGTCTGCACACAGGAGGGGAGGCAAGCCCAGGGGCTGCCCATGGTGAGGCCGGCCATGCACACTCGGGGAACAGCCAGGGAGTCCTCCCCACCCGGACATTCTGGAGAGCATTCCAGAAGCATCCTGCCCAGCCCCCTGCCACCAGGCAGTTCTGCTCCAATTTACCCCAGGCAGCAGGGGTCACTCCCCTACCAGGCAGGCAATTGCACCATTCCCATGGAAACTTCTCCAGCAGTTAACCCTCCTCCCACCCAGCATTGTCCTGCTGGAATTAGCAATGTTCTTGCTGGGGGGGTGGGGGGGGCGGCGGGGAGCCTTGGAAATCACACAGAGAAATCCTCTCATGTTGGGAACTGCAGGATCCAAGGGTCTGCACTCCTGGGGAAACCCCTGCACACAGAGTACAGACACTCACAGCCTAGGACAGACCAGAGACCCTGCAAACCCAGCTCAGCCCGGCTCTCTGGCCAAACCAGGTCCTAGGCAGGTGCATCAATTTTCTTTTTTCTAATATATATTTTTATTGATTTCAGAGAGGAAGGGAGAGGGAGAGATAGAAACATCAATGATAAGAGAATCATTGATCAGCTGCCTCCTGCATGCCTCCTACTGGGGATGGTGCCCTCAACCCATGCATGTGCCCTTGGCCGGAATCAAACCTGGGACCCTTCAGTCCACAGGCTGATGCTCTGTCCACTGAGCCAAACGGGCTAGGGCTCAATTTTCCTGAGAGAATGACAGCCCTACCCTAGTGTTGACAGATTCCAGCTGACTGAGTGTGTGTGAGGCCTAAGGGTCCATGTTTAACTGGTAACCCAATAGCTGTTCGTCAGAGGTGTGGCAGGAGTACAGTGTGGAACCTACTGCCACGCAGGGTCCGTTGGAAACCCAGCTGAGAGGAAGGAAACTTGGGAAAGATTGCCTGAGGGGTATGCAGTCATCCTTCCCTCTAGACATATCAACAACTTCCCCAGGATTAAGCCAGGTCAGCAGCTGTCCGCTGGACCATGTCCCTCTGGGCTCTGCTTTTCTGAGTTGAAGTTTGGTCTGTGTGATGGATGCAGTTCAGGGAGCAACCTGAAGAAGTGAGGATCG